>JAWQFJ010012786.1:22500-26908 GCA_034096865.1 Theodoxus fluviatilis | reverse complement strand
GCACACACTACAGGGCACACACTACAGGGCACACACTACAGGGCACACACTACACGGCACACACTACAGGGCACACACTACAGGGCACACACTACAGGGCACACACTACAGGGCACACACTACAGGGCACACACTACAGGGCACACACTACAGGGCACACACTACAGGGCACACACTACAGGGCACACACTACAGGGCACACACACTACAGGGCACACACTACAGGGCACACACTACAGGGCACACACTACAGGGCACACACACTACAGGGCACACACTACAGGGCACACACTACAGGGCACACACTACAGGGCACACACTACAGGGCACACACTACAGGGCACACACTACAGGGCACACACTACAGGGCACACACTACAGGGCACACACACTACAGGGCACACACTACACGCACACACTACAGGCACTCACTACAGGGCACACACTACAGGGCACTCACTACAGGGACACACTACAGGACCACACACACTACAGGGCACACACTACAGGGCCACACACTACAGGGCCACACACACTACAGGGCACACACACTACAGGCACACAACTACAGGGCACACACTACAGGGCACACACTACAGGGCACACACTACAGGGCACACACTACAGGGCACACACTACACGCACACACTACAGGGGCACAACACTACAGGGCACACACTACAGGGCACACACTACAGGGCACACACTACAGGCACACACTACAGGGCACACACTACAGGGCACACACTACAGGGCACACACTACAGGGCACACACTACAGGGCACACTGCACTACAGGGCACACACTACAGGCACACACTACAGGGCACACACTACAGGGCACACACTACAGGGCACACACTACAGGGCACACACTACAGGGCACACACTACAGGGCACACACTACAGGCACACACTACAGGGCACACACTACAGGGCACACACTACAGGGACACACACTACAGGGCACACACTACAGGGCACACACTACAGGCACACACTACAGGGCACACACTACAGGGCACACACTACAGGGCACACACTACAGGGCACACACTACAGGGCACACACTACAGGGCACACACTACAGGGCACACACTACAGGGCACACACTACAGGGCACAACTCTACAGGGCACACACTACAGGGCACACACTACAGGCACACACTACAGGGCACACACTACAGGGCACACACTACAGGGCACACACTACAGGCACACAGGCACACACTACAGGGCACACACTACAGGCACACACTACAGGGCACACACTACAGGGCACACACTACAGGGCACACACTACAGGGCACACACTACAGGCACACACTACAGGGCACACACTACAGGGCACACACTACAGGGCACACACTACACGCACACACTACAGGGCACACACTACAGGGCACACACTACAGGGCACACACTACAGGGCACACACTACAGGGCACACACTACAGGGCACACACTACAGGGCACACACTACAGGGCACACACTACAGGGCACACACTACAGGGCACACACTACAGGGCACACACTACAGGGCACACACTACAGGGCACACACTACAGGGCACACACTACAGGGCACACACTACAGGGCACACACTACAGGGCACACACTACAGGGCACACACTACAGGGCACACACTACACGCACACACTACAGGGCACACACTACAGGCACACACTACAGGGCACACACTACAGGGCACACACTACAGGGCACACACTACAGGGCACACACTACAGGGCACACACTACAGGGCACACACTACAGGGCACACACTACACGCACACACTACAGGGCACACACTACACGCACACACTACAGGGCACACACTACAGGGCACACACTACAGGGCACACACTACACGCACACACTACAGGGCACACACTACAGGGCACACACTACAGGCACACACTACACGCACACACTACAGGCACACACTACAGGGCACACACTACACGCACACACTACAGGGCACACACTACAGGGCACACACTACACGCACACACTACAGGGCACACACTACAGGGCACACACTACAGGCACACACTACAGGGCACACACTACAGGGCACACACTACAGGGCACACACTACACGCACACACTACAGGGCACACACTACAGGGCACACACTACAGGCACACACTACAGGGCACACACTACAGGCACACACTACACGCACACACTACAGGGCACACACTACAGGCACACACTACAGGGCACACACTACAGGGCACACACTACAGGGCACACACTACAGGGCACACACTACAGGGCACACACTACACGCACACACTACAGGGCACACACTACAGGGCACACACTACAGGGCACACACTACAGGGCACACACTACAGGGCACACACTACAGGGCACACACTACAGGGCACACACACACTACAGGGCACACACTACAGGGCACCACACTACAGGGCACACACTACAGGGCACACACTACAGGGCACACACTACAGGGCACACACTACAGGGCACACACTACAGGGCACACACTACAGGGCACACACTACAGGGCACACACTACAGGGCACACACTACAGGGCACACACTACAGGGCACACACTACAGGGCACACACTACAGGGCACACACTACAGGGCACACACTACAGGCACACACTACAGGGCACACACTACAGGGCACACACTACAGGGCACACACTACAGGCACACACTACAGGGCACACACTACAGGGCACACACTACAGGGCACACACTACAGGGCACACACTACAGGGCACACACTACAGGGCACACACTACAGGCACACACTACAGGGCACACACTACAGGGCACACACTACAGGGCACACACTACAGGGCACACACTACAGGGCACACACTACAGGGCACACACTACAGGGCACACACTACAGGGCACACACTACAGGGCACACACTACAGGGCACACACTACAGGGCACACACTACAGGGCACACACTACAGGGCACACACTACAGGGCACACACTACAGGGCACACACTACAGGCACACACTACAGGGCACACACTACAGGGCACACACTACAGGCACACACTACAGGGCACACACTACAGGGCACACACTACAGGGCACACACTACAGGGCACACACTACAGGCACACACTACAGGGCACACACTACAGGGCACACACTACAGGCACACACTACAGGGCACACACTACAGGCACACACTACAGGCACACACTACAGGGCACACACTACAGGGCACACACTACAGGGCACACACTACAGGGCACACACTACAGCACACACTACAGGGCACACACTACAGGGCACACACTACAGGGCACACACTACAGGCACACACTACAGGCACACACTACAGGGCACACACTACAGGGCACACACTACAGGGCACACACTACACGCACACACTACAGGCACACACTACAGGGCACACACTACAGGGCACACACTACAGGGCACACACTACAGGCACACACTACAGGCACACACTACAGGGCACACACTACACGCACACACTACACGCACACACACACTACAGGGCACACACTACACGCACACACTACAGGGCACACACTACACGCACACACTACAGGGCACACACTACAGGGCACACACTACAGGGCACACACTACAGGCACACACTACAGGGCACACACTACAGGGCACACACTACAGGGCACACACTACAGGGCACACACTACAGGCACACACTACAGGGCACACACTACAGGGCACACACTACAGGCACACACTACAGGGCACACACTACACGCACACACTACAGGGCACACACTACAGGGCACACACTACAGGGCACACACTACAGGGCACACACTACAGGGCACACACTACAGGGCACACACTACAGGGCACACACTACAGGGCACACACTACAGGGCACACACTACAGGGCACACACTACAGGGCACACACTACAGGGCACACACTACAGGGCACACACTACAGGGCACACACTACAGGGCACACACTACAGGGCACACACTACAGGGCACACACTACACGCACACACTACAGGGCACACAGGGCACACACTACAGGGCACACACTACAGGCACACACTACAGGGCACACACTACAGGGCACACACTACAGGGCACACACTACAGGGCACACACTACAGGGCACACTGCACACACTACAGGGCACACACTACAGGGCACACACTACAGGGCACACACTACACGCACACACTACAGGGCACACTACAGGGCACACACTACAGGGCACACACTACAGGGCACACACTACAGGGCACACACTACAGGGCACACACTACAGGCACACACTACAGGGCACACACTACAGGGCACACACTACACGCACACACTACAGGGCACACACTACAGGGCACACACTACAGGGCACACACTACAGGGCACACACTACAGGACACA
>JAWQFJ010012786.1:12500-15000 GCA_034096865.1 Theodoxus fluviatilis | reverse complement strand
CTGTGTTCTGTGTGACAGGAGGTGTGTCAAACTGATGCCGTGTTCTGTGTGACAGGAGGTGTGTCAAACTGATGCTGTGTTCTGTGTGACAGGAGGTGTGTCAAACTGATGCCGTGTTCTGTGTGACAGGAGGTGTGTCAAACTGATGCCATGTTCTGTGTGACAGGTGTGTCAAACTGATGCTGTGTTCTGTGTGACAGGTGTGTCAAACTGATGCTGTGTTCTGTGTGACAGGAGGTGTGTCAAACTGATGCTGTGTTCTGTGTGACAGGAGGTGTGTCAAACTGATGCTGTGTTCTGTGTGACAGGAGGTGTGTCAAACTGATGCTGTGTTCTGTGTGACAGGAGGTGTGTCAAACTGATGCTGTGTTCTGTGTGACAGGAGGTGTGTCAAACTGATGCTGTGTTCTGTGTGACAGGAGGTGTGTCAAACTGATGCTGTGTTCTGTGTGACAGGTGTGTCAAACTGATGCCATGTTCTGTGTGACAGGTGTGTCAAACTGATGCTGTGTTCTGTGTGACAGGAGGTGTGTCAAACTGATGCTGTGTTCTGTGTGACAGGAGGTGTGTCAAACTGATGCTGTGTTCTGTGTGACAGGAGGTGTGTCAAACTGATGCTGTGTTCTGTGTGACAGGAGGTGTGTCAAACTGATGCCGTGTTCTGTGTGACAGGAGGTGTGTCAAACTGATGCCGTGTTCTGTGTGACAGGTGTGTCAAACTGATGCTGTGTTCTGTGTGACAGGTGTGTCAAACTGATGCTGTGTTCTGTGTGACAGGAGGTGTGTCAAACTGATGCCATGTTCTGTGTGACAGGTGTGTCAAACTGATGCTGTGTTCTGTGTGACAGGAGGTGTGTCAAACTGATGCTGTGTTCTGTGTGACAGGAGGTGTGTCAAACTGATGCCATGTTCTGTGTGACAGGAGGTGTGTCAAACTGATGCTGTGTTCTGTGTGACAGGAGGTGTGTCAAACTGATGCTGTGTTCTGTGTGACAGGTGTGTCAAACTGATGCTGTGTTCTGTGTGACAGGTGTGTCAAACTGATGCTGTGTTCTGTGTGACAGGTGTGTCAAACTGATGCTGTGTTCTGTGTGACAGGTGTGTCAAACTGATGCTGTGTTCTGTGTGACAGGTGTGTCAAACTGATGCTGTGTTCTGTGTGACAGGAGGTGTGTCAAACTGATGCTGTGTTCTGTGTGACAGGTGTGTCAAACTGATGCTGTGTTCTGTGTGACAGGAGGTGTGTCAAACTGATGCTGTGTTCTGTGTGACAGGTGTGTCAAACTGATGCTGTGTTCTGTGTGACAGGAGGTGTGTCAAACTGATGCTGTGTTCTGTGTGACAGGTGTGTCAAACTGATGCTGTGTTCTGTGTGACAGGAGGTGTGTCAAACTGATGCTGTGTTCTGTGTGACAGGAGGTGTGTCAAACTGATGCTGTGTTCTGTGTGACAGGAGGTGTGTCAAACTGATGCTGTGTTCTGTGTGACAGGATGTGTGTCAAACCTGATGCTGTGTTCTGTGTGACAGGAGGTGTGTCAAACTGATGCTGTGTTCTGTGTGACAGGAGGTGTGTCAAACTGATGCCGTGTTCTGTGTGACAGGTGTGTCAAACTGATGCTGTGTTCTGTGTGACAGGGTGTGTCAAACTGATGCTGTGTTCTGTGTGACAGGAGGTGTGTCAAACTGATGCGTGTTCTGTGTGACAGGTGTGTCAAACTGATGCTGTGTTCTGTGTGACAGGAGGTGTGTCAAACTGATGCTGTGTTCTGTGTGACAGGAGGTGTGTCAAACTGATGCCGTGTTCTGTGTGACAGGAGGTGTGTCAAACTGATGCTGTGTTCTGTGTGACAGGAGGTGTGTCAAACTGATGCTGTGTTCTGTGTGACAGGAGGTGTGTCAAACTGATGCTGTGTTCTGTGTGACAGGAGGTGTGTCAAACTGATGCTGTGTTCTGTGTGACAGGAGGTGTGTCAAACTGATGCTGTGTTCTGTGTGACAGGAGGTGTGTCAAACTGATGCTGTGTTCTGTGTGACAGGAGGTGTGTCAAACTGATGCTGTGTTCTGTGTGACAGGAGGTGTGTCAAACTGATGCTGTGTTCTGTGTGACAGGAGGTGTGTCAAACTGATGCTGTGTTCTGTGTGACAGGAGGTGTGTCAAACTGATGCTGTGTTCTGTGTGACAGGAGGTGTGTCAAACTGATGCTGTGTTCTGTGTGACAGGAGGTGTGTCAAACTGATGCTGTGTTCTGTGTGACAGGAGGTGTGTCAAACTGATGCTGTGTTCTGTGTGACAGGTGTGTCAAACTGATGCTGTGTTCTGTGTGACAGGTGTGTCAAACTGATGCTGTGTTCTGTGTGCATGTGCAAGGTGTGTCACAACTGATGCTGTGTTCTGTGTGACAGGAGGTGTGTCAAACTGATGCTGTGTTTCTGTGTGACAGGTGTGTCAAACTGATGCTGTGTCTGTGTGACAGGTGTGTCAAACTGATGCTGTGTTC
>JAWQFJ010012784.1:17500-24263 GCA_034096865.1 Theodoxus fluviatilis | reverse complement strand
CACCGAGTGGTTCTGGTGTCTGCAAGCACTGAATTCCAAGATGTTTTGAAGACGTCACCGATTGCAAAAGTGGTAGAAGTGTGACGTCAAGGAGAGAGATCAAGGAGGAGGGGGGAAAAGGTAAAAAAAGGAGGGAGAAGTAGATGGGAGAGAGAGAGAGAGGAAAATGAGTTGAAGAGAAGTGGGAGAGAGTTGAATTGATTTTTTGACACCCTGGCCGAGTTCGAGGATTTCCGAACGTCTTTGTGGAACGAGAAGGGAACGGAGAAAAGGTGAGAGACGAATCGACGGGAGAAAGAAGGGAGAGAAAGTATACTACGGTTGGTCTCGCGTTTTGGACGTTGGCATTTTTGGTGGTTCATCGTTTCGTCTGTTCTTGATCTCTGTGACCGATTGGTTGGGGGACAGAGACATTGTGCTGAGTTTCTGGGGTTGATTTGTCGTAGTTTCCTCATGATTCTTTTTGACTCACATGCGAAGCAAAAGTGAGTCTATGTACTCACCGTTTCGTCCGTCCGGGCGTCCGGGCGTCCGAAAACTTTAACGTTGGATTTTTCTCGGAGACTATTAAGTCTATCAATACCAAATGTGGCATGATGGTGTATGATGACAAGGCCTCAAATAAGTTACATACTTAGTGACTTGTTCTTGCTTCAAGGTCAAGGTCGCAGGGGCCATAAATGTTGTCTAAAAAACAGCCATTTTTCACATTTTCTCAATTTTCTCTGACGTTTTTTGAGATTGGATACCTCACCTATATATGATATATAGGGCAAAGTAAGCCCTATCTTTCGATACCAGTTTGGCTGACCTTGCTTCAAGGTCAAGGTCACAGGAGCTCTTCAAAGTTGGATTGTATACATATTTTGAAGTGACCTTGACCCTGAACTATGGAAGATAACTGTTTCAAACTTAATAATTATGTGGGGCACATGTTATACCTTCATCATGAGACACATTTGGTCACATATCATCAAGGTTAAGGTCACTTTGACTCTTATGAAATGTGACCAAAATGGGGTACTGAACCACTAAAAGTGACCATATCTCATGGTAGAAAGTGCCAATAAGCACCATTGTTCTTCCTATGTCTTGAATTAACAGCTTTGTGTTGCATGACCTTGGATGACCATGACCATGGGTCAAGGTCACATGTATTTTGGTAGGAAAAAAGTATAAAGCATTTCTTAGTGTATGATGTCATTGGTAGGTTTAGTTGTTTGACCTTGACATTGAAGGTCACCTGAAGGTCAAGGTCATATAAAGATCAAGGTCAAGCATGTGAGTCGTATGGGCTTTGCCCTTCTTGTTTTTTCATTTAATTAAAGCATACATGGTAGTGTTGGAGTAATTAAAAGTCTGTATTATCTGTGTATATGCTCTTGTGTGTTCTGTGGCACCTTGTTTTGTCATTCATTGGTTGGCGAGTGTGCAGGCAAGGCACTTGAACAATAATCTGTCCAGGGGCTGTCTTACCCCATAAGCACCCCATGCACCCCATGCACCCCATGCACCCCATGCACCCCATGCACCCCATGCACCCCATGCACCCCATGCACCCCATGCACCCCATGCACCCCATGCACCCCATGCACCCCATGCACCCCATGCACCCCATGCACCCGGCTGCGACAGACTGGGGGCTCTTCCGTGGGTCTTGCCTTACCATTCGCCAACATGTGCGTCCTTGTATGTTTTTGTCCAGCGTCAATGTGAGGTACAGCCAATGGGTCAAGGTCACATGTATTTTGGTAGGAAAAAAGTGTAAAGCATTTCTTAGTGTATGATGTCATTGGTAGGTTTAGTTGTTTGACCTTGACCTTGAAGGTCACCTGAAGGTCAAGGGCATATAAAGGTCAAGGTCAAGCATGTGAGTCGTATGGGCTTTGCCCTTCTTGTTTTTAAAGTCGCGAAGAATCAAAAATAAAATATATATGTAGACTGTGGAATTATAATTATCATTTATTTATTTAAAAAAGAAAAGAAAAAAAAGTCGCGGCCCTGGTGGGTATCGAACTCAGTATTACACTCGCGCTAATGTTACACCCGGTCGTGTTACTCGCGATAGTCTTATACACGCGATAGTGTTACACACGCTGAAGTATGACACGCGGTTGTGACACACGCGGTAGTAGTAGACTCGCGATAGTGTTGCACGCGATAGTGTTGCACGCGATATTGTCACTCGCGATAGTGTCGCATAACCGGTGATTACAAGTTCACTCTTATTTCTGTCTTTTGTTGAAGGGTGCTATCACTCCCGGTTTTGATATAGCTGTGTGGCATTGTTCACCTGGAGTTGAAAGTTTTGTCACGTTGCCTTCTTTGGGTAGTTTCCCTGCATAGTAGCGGCATTGTTCCTTGGGGCGCATTTGTGTACTTTGCCATTCCCATACAAAGTGGACAGTATGGCGGAAGGGGATATGATTACGAGGGGGAAAAGCCGCGAAAGCTGATCTAGCCTCTCCGTCACTAAGGCATACGTTGATACCTACGACTTCGTCATCTTCGTTGACTACAAGTACGGTGTCTACACCAAGCAGCGCGAGCATGAGATCTCATACACTCGTGTTTCAACTACTCCCACCGGCACTCCTGCAGACGAACGTGCTCACAGGCAGTGGGAGTTGGAGGAAGAAACTCGGCGTATACAACGAGCGCGTGAGAAACTAGCCAAGGAAGTGGCTAGAGAACTAGGAGGGGAAACTATGATGCAACAGGAAATGATTGTCAGTGCAAAGCCACAGTAGGAATTGATGACTGACTATATGAGATAGACAGAGGAAAGGGGTAGAGAAGAAAGAGAGAGACGTGAGGAACGAGAAAGAGAAGAAAGAGAGCGACGTGAGGAAAGGGAGCAACAACGAAGAAAAGAAGAACTTGATGTTTGGCGGCAAGAAATTGCCGAGAGGATCGGTCATCGTCGAAGTTATATGCAAGAGCAAAAAACGACTATGGCTCAAGTGAAACTAGATCCACCAAAGTTCAAAGATGGCGATGATCTGGATGTCTACCTGACGCGCTTCGAGACGATAGCCGAGGGGGAGAAATGGCCGGAGAACACCTGGGGGAGGTCCTTAATGGCCCTGATGGAAGGAGCTGCTGGGGAAACCTTGGCTGCACTAGACTACGGCCAGGTGAAAAGCTCATTACAAACACGATTTCGATTGACTGCCGAGTCCTACCGCAAGAAGTTTCGGCAGGCCAAGCGCGACAGCAACGAAACTTTCAATCAAGTACTTTTTCGACTCAAGACCTTGCTCAAGCGTTGGATGGAGCGAGCCAGTAAAGAACAGACATTTGAGGATCTTCAAGATTTGATCCTCCAAGAACAGTTATACGATATGATGAATGTGGGTCTGGCTACGACGATTCGCACGACAGCCCCCGCCAACATGAAAGCTCTAGTGGAGATAGCTGATCATCACTTGGAAGCTAGTCTGGCCACAGAGACATCCTCACCAGCGCGCCGCTACCTTGGCAGCGGTCAACCACGTGAAGCTCAGTGGGATAGCACAACACCGACCACTGCGTCCGGAACACGGGATCCACCTGCTTGCTGACATTGTGGGACGCGAGGACTCAGAAGGCAGGATTGTCCATCACTACACCGGCAGCTGAGGAGTCAAGGGGTCGCCGTCACTCAAGCTTACTTCGTGTCTTTCGGAGCCAGCGTTGACGGCGGCTGCGTAGAGTTTGAACATACCAAAAAGGTGACGATCAACGACCAAGAAGTCGACGCGATACGTGATACTGGAAGTGACCGCATGTTTGTTCCCTCTCATTTGATTCACCCTCGGTATTACACCGGGGAAGAGATTCTCGTGAGATCATTGCACGGAGTGCGAAGGCATCCGCTCGCAAAGATTCGAATTGACACGGAATTCTTCTGTGGAGATGCAGAAGTAGTGGTTGCAGATGCGTCGATGCCCGTGATTCTGGGCAACAGATGCCACGACATCGAAGGCAGTGAGATAGCTGTCCCGCTTCAGGTATCTGCCCTACCGGTTCAGACGCGAGCACAGCTAGCACGGGAGAAGAAGTATGCACCACAGATCGTACAGTTGCCAGTCATCCAAGTCACTCCTGAGAAACTCGTGAGTGAGCAGCAGGACAATCCACAACTGAAACTTATGTGAGAACGTGCAGACCAGAAAGAGGCAGATGCTGAGCCACAAGTTGCAGAAGAGACGGCACAAAATGGGGCAGACGTAGATGATGGGGTGCAGGAGGAGGTCGTTGAAGCAGAGGCAGAATCCAATATGGAAAAGTCGGCCAAGGAGGTAAACCCCCCGGCTGAGACGTCTACTAGAGGCACACGGGGAAGACCAAGGAAGATTGGTAGCCGAGGACGGGGCCGCTCCAGCAAGGAAGTGGAAGAAGAATTGGATGCATAAGACCGGAAATCTGCCTCAGAAACACCTGCAGAACCAGTTAGGAAACGTGGACGCCCACCTAGAACCGAAGGGGAGGAGGACGATGATGACGATGAGGAGCTTGTGGAAGAAGAATGGGAAGAAGAAATGAAACCAAAGCCTGCTGACCAGGAAATGATCAAGGAAGGAGAAGCAGAAGGAAACTGGAATAACAATGCAGATATTGACACTGAAGATGAGAAGGCAGAGCAAGTAGAGAAGGAGGAGAGGGAGAAGGAGGTGGTTGTGGGTGCTGCTGCTAAGGAGCAGTTCAAGGAAGACAGGAAGGATGAGAATGTGGAAGAGAAGGAGGAAGTGGTGGAGCAGAGTTGGGAGGAGGAAGGCATGCTGAACCCAAATGCAGAACATCCCACAGAGAGCAAAGGTGTCAGCAAGGACCAGGGCAATGTTGCAGAGGCTGGCAATGAGTACGATGATGATGATGAGGAGCAGGACAAGTACATGGCAGAGAAATACACCCAGCAAGCACCGCAGGGTCAGACTAAGAACACCCAGCAGCCTGTTACCTTTAGGGTGAGGGAGACCATATATGAAGGTGGAAATTGCTGCTCGGTCCAGACTCGGAATTTCCAAGCCTGAAGAAGAAGAAGAAGAAGAAGAGGAAGAAGAAGAAGAAGTTTGGTCCAATCAGTGAAGAGACATAGCTAGACTTGATGGAAGTCAAGGAGAAAGATGGGACTCCACGAAGACGACGTCGCAGGGAAGAAAATACGGTTCTACTAGTACTACGGTCGTTCGTTTCTCGAGCGTGTGAGGGAATGCGGTCTATCTGCGCGTCCCAGCAAATGTTGGAGCAGACTTCTTGAGCCGTAACTAATTATGGGTCTTGACCCGAAGGTCTGACCTAGGGGGGAGTTCTGTCACGGCTCAAGCATATTAGTTTTGATTTAATGTTTTATCCTTAGTGCTTCAGTAACACCGAGTGGTTCTGGTTCTGGTGTCTGCAAGCACTGTGAATTCCAAGATGTTTTGAAGACGTCACCGATTGCAAAAGTGGAAGAAGTGTGACGTCAAGGAGAGAGATCAAGGAGGAGGGGGGAAAAGGTAAAAAAGGAGGGAGAAGTAGGTAGGAGAGAGAGGAAAATGAGTTGAAGAGAAGTGGGAGAGGGTTGAACTGATTTTTTGACACCCTGGCCGAGTTCGAGGATTTCCGAACGTCTTTGTGGAACGAGAAGGGAACGGAGAAAAGGTGAGAGACGAATCCACGGGAGAAAGAGGGAAGAGAAAGTATACTACGGTTGGTCTCGCGTTTTGGACGTTGGCAATTTTGGCGGTTCATTGTTTCGTCTGTTCTTGGCTTCTGTGACCAGTTGGTTGGGGGACAGAGACATTGTGCTGAGTTTTTGGGGTTGAAGGGAAAAAGGTGAAAGACGAATCGACGGGAGAAAGAAGGGAGAGAAAGAATACTACGGTTGGTCTCGCGTTCTGGACGTTGGCATTTTTGGTGGTTCATCGTTTCGTCTGTTCTTGATCTCTGTGACCGATTGGTTGGGGGACAGAGACATTGTGCTGAGTTTTTGGGGTTGATTTTTCGTAGTTTCCTCATGATTCTTTTGTATTCTTTTAAAGCATGCATTGTAGTTTTGGAGTAATTAAAAGTCTGTATTATCTGTTTATATGCTCTTGTGTGTTCTGTGGCACCTTGTTTTGTCATTCATTGGTTGGCGAGTGTGTAGGCAAGGCACTTGAACAATAATCTGTCCGGGGCCGTCTTACCCCATAAGCAGCTGTTATGAGGATCCATAAACGATAATAACACGATCCCAGAGTTCAGTACATGTCTTTATGACAATTCACAAAAACATGCCCGTAACAGGGGTAGAAAAGAAAAATAAAGTAAAAGGAATGTTACATGGGTATCTAGATCTCATAAAATTTACAGCTCTTCTTCCTCTACTCCCTTCCCAATGGGAAAAAAGAAAAAAGCACAGTAGCACAAGTAAAATCTCGCTCAGCCCTCCACTATAAACATAAAACATGTATCGATCAGCCTTCTACTATTATAAACATAAAATCGCGCAGGTGAGCCCTTGATAAGTAAAAACTATCGACCCGTAAAAATGTCCACACCAAACTTCCACCTTTTGCCCGTTCTTTGCCTCTCTCTCTCTCTCTCTCTCTCTCTCTCTCTCTCTCTCTCTCTCTCTCTCTCTCTCTGCCCGTCTTCACTCAGAGTTGCTTCGGCCGCCTCTTCTCTCTTCTCCAAACTCAGCGGCTTCAAGGCAGACTCTTCACCGTAGGCAACTTCTAGTCATACTGACGGCAGACTCACGCCTATTCAAGGCAGGCTCTGCTCTCTTCTCTCATCGTTGTGGGCAGGCAGACGA
>JAWQFJ010012783.1:77500-85000 GCA_034096865.1 Theodoxus fluviatilis | reverse complement strand
CTATACATCCTGCATACACGCTTGAATTTTTCAACCCTAATCGCGCCGAATCATCTGTCTCCAGGATTTTTGTATACCCTCGTCCTTTGGAATAGAATGAAACAGTAAAAACCGATCTGATTCGCACCTTGCATCATTCGTGCACATGGGCACACGGTAGAGTCTGGTACTGGCAGCCATTGGTTATGATGTGCTCACCTCGTTCTGAGTTGCCAACATGGCTGCCATGAATAAGGTCCATGCAGGACATAGTTTGTTGTCGTTTTAAAAAAAAGCACCACTGTAAAAACGGAGACATAGCCCTAACACTGACGGGGACAGATAAACGAGAAATTATGATGGACTACAGATGCGGCAAATTTTCCATCTAAAAAGTATCCTTCCACTGAACAATGTATTCCATTATCATTGTATATATTTCGCACTAGTAGCACCAGATGTAGACTTTTTATTTGAACTTTTGTGCACTTCTAGTCCGTTTTATTCCCTATTTTTCCCGTTTCCATGTTTATCATCATTGTTAATTCAACAAACGACCAAGCTGTCTTGTGCAAGTTTAGAAGCAAACACACTATCAATCCACAGCACGAAGGATGGATGGATGGATGGATGGATGGGTGGATGGATGGATGGATGGATGGATGGATGGATGGATGGATGGATGGATGGATGGATGGATGGATGGATGGATGGATGGATGGATGGGTGGATGGATGGATGGATGGATGGATGGATGGATATATTGGTGGATGGATATATTGGTGGATGGATGGATGGATGGATGGATGGGTGGGTGGGTGGGTGGATGGATGAATGGATGGATGGATGGATGGACGAATGATGGATGGATGGATGGATGGATAGATGGATGGATGGATGGATGGATGGATGGGTGGGTGGATGGATGGATGGATGGATGGATGGATGGATGGATGGATGGATGGATGGATGGATGGATGGATGGATGGATGGATGGATGGATGGATGGATGGATGGATGGATGGATGGATGGATGGGTGGGTGGATGGATGGATGGATTGGTGGATGGATGAATGGATAAATGAATTGATAGATTATGAATGGATGGTGTTTTACGGCCTATCAGCCTTTGTAGGCTATGTAAGGCCAATAAGCACAAAAGTTACAAGAATAGAGTAAGAGCAAAATAAGACACAATGTCCATAGTTTTTCGCCTCTTACGAACCGCGTTGGGAGACGAGGTGAGTCTCTCATGACCCCATTCTAGCTCACCAGAGACTTCGCGTACCGGCGAAAGTATCTCTAGCCCAGTTGACATCACGTGACGGAAGGTTTTCGTCCAAAATATGCAAATGGAGGTCATACGAGAGGCTTGTGCGATAGCCGATCTGCTCCCTGACATACGCCGTTAAAGTAGTTCTAAGACTATTTCGCACAAAACTCATAACTTACTCTTGTTGAGGCAATAAACAAGCGTTTATTTGATAAAATAAAATGTTTGCTTTGAAATGGAAACAAGTTTTGACATCTGAATGATTTCTGTAAAAAAGTGGAGAGAAAAAAAATATCAGAATGAACTATTTTTGGCGCAATGCTGTAACGGGAAGGGTCAAGTCTATTACGCATTCATTGCGAACTGTGCCAGAGTCAATACTGATTCGGGTTCACAGAATGTTATGACCCCCAACCCACAGGGGAAGACATGCGGGAAAACACTAGCATTTAGAATGATCAAAATCAACACTGATTTTTGCAGCCTTACCAGTTCAGGGCGTAGTCAATTCTTCAGACATCTTCAACCGTAGAGCCTCGACACCAAGGGAGAAACACGCAAAGGAAAATTATTATCCACTGCTCTTGTGAACTCCATCGAAATGGCAGACATCTGCCAAGACCCACAGTCGCGCATGCGCAGTGCCTGTCCACTAGAATTATAATCATGTCCAGCTTTGCCGGATGTAAAGGGATCTACCTCACGGACGTCTCTCGGGCAATGAAATTTGCGACTGCTGTTCTCGCCTCGAGTGAACATGCAGTGTGCGTGATGCAGACTAGATCCGCTGGGAGGCTTTTCCTGAGTCCAGCTTTCCGATAAATCAATGGACACATGCAGTCAGACGAAAGATCAAAACAGTTTATCACCTTCAGTCTGATGAACGGCCAAAACATTTAACGATCTTCGGTCTGCTGAAAGGTCAAAACTAGTTTATTCTCTTTGCCACAAACCCCCGACTCAAAAGATTTGAAAATAAAAATCCTGCGACGGACGCTCGATCGGATTTCACAGGTATTTCTTGTCAGGGCCAGATCTCCCAATCTAACTGTTTCAAAAAGATGATCTTTTTTCTTTGTAAAGTGTGCGGGGAACTCGGCTTAAGAATCAAATTCAGGAATTACGACGCACTTTTATCGCCCGCTATCCGTTACGAGGAGCTTGCTGTGAACATAGATTATACTATAATCTATGCTGTGACCGAGGCTTGATATATTCTTAGCTGGACTCAACATCACGACGGGCATGTTCCCGACTTTGGATAGTGTCACGTGGAGTTTTATTGCCTACGTCCGTGCAACAGCTGCTACAGAAATCCGCCATTACATTCCACAGCAGATACGGATAACCTCAAACGACAGCCAACTTACCACTCAGCCCACCCTCCATACAACACCAGGGGCACGTTGCTAACGCTGGGAACCTGGCAAGATCTTGCGAGAGATGAGCCGGTGTCAACATGAGGAAAGCAGATGTAACGGCAGTCAAATGCTTGACACATGTTGACACCGGCCTTTTTATTTGCCAACTAGGTAGGTTTAGCAACGAGACCCAGAATGCCTGGCTTCAAGGCCAGAGGCCAACCAAGGAAGATCTGAGACCCAGGATGCCTGGCTTCAAGGCCAGAGGCCAACCAAGGAAGATCTGAGACCCAGGATGCCTGGCTTCAAGGCCAGAGGCCAACCAAGGAAGATCTGAGACGCAACGCCTGGCCTACCTAGTTGGCAAACAATAGGCTGGTGTCAACATGTGTCAACATAGTGAAGGCAGATGTAACGGCAGCCAAATGCTTGACACATGCCGACACCGGCCTATTTCTCGCAGGATCTTGCAAAGTTGCTAGCTTAGCAACGTGTCCTAACATTGATGGCATCAAAGAAATTCTGACCTGACTGTGGCTAAATGTCGTGCCAAACCAGCCGCTGATTGGTTGTCTAAAAATAGGCGCACGCGTTTTGTTTTTCCCCCGCGTTGTTTTTGCTGATTGGTTGCTCAGAAATTGGGCGACGTGGGAATATTGCACGCGGCTGTTCTTCATGAGCGCAACTTGCAAGAAAACTGGTTCTTCTCAACATTGCTCAGTCAAAAGTTTATTGTTAGCATTCGCTATCCAAACTAGTGCTCATCGTTACATTAAAATTTCAAAATGATTGAAACAAGTGCTTTATGAACACGCCAACATTTGAATAGGTCAATATTAAAAGGCAAAGGGCAAGGATACAGAATATCCTATTTACAGGTAACCAATCGACAGAAAACCGCGCGAAATTAGTGACAAATCGCCCCTAATCGACAAACGGCTGCACGCGGTATTTAGAGTTACACAACAACAAAAAACGTTCAGATTAAAAATAGAATGTACGTCATGCATAAACAGATCTGGAAAAACCCTTGGCTGATTAAAAGCATTCAGGGCCAAAAGTTTTAAAATAAAGAAAGAATACAATTAGTCGGAAGATTTGTCACGACCTATCTTTTGGTACTGTTATCAGTCCGACCCCGGCTAACCCACCCACCCCCCTTTTTTGTGAGTCTGATTAAAAGCAGGACGACAAGAAACGCTCGGCCTGCACAGAAAGTTTGCCGATCTGACCTGTCCAGACCCTCAAACTCGTCGCAGGCAGACTGCTCTTTCATCCCGCGACAACCTTGGTGGTTTACGAAGCAGGTGTGTGTGTGTGTGTGTGTGTGTGTGTGTGTGTGTGTGTGTGAGAGAGAGAGAGAGAGAGAGAGAGAGAGAGAGAGAGAGAGAGAGAGAGAGGGAGGGAGGGAGGGAGGGAGGGAGGGAGGGAGGGAGAGAGAGAGAGAGAGGAGAGAGAGAGAGAGAGAGAGAGAGAGAGAGAGAGAGAGAGAGAGAGAGAGAGAGAGAGAGAGAGAGAGAGGGGGGGGAGAGAGAGAGGGGGGGGGAGAGAGAGAGGGGGGGGGAGAGAGAGAGGGGGGGGGGGGAGAGAGAGAGGGGGGGGGAGAGAGAGGGGGGGGGGGGGGGAAGAGAGAGATAGAGAGAGAGAGAGAGAGAGAGAGAGAGGGGTGGGGGTGGGGGAGAGAGAGAGAGAGAGAGAGAGAGAGAGAGAGAGAGAGAGAGAGAGAGAGAGAGAGAGAGAGAGAGAGAGAGAGAGAGAGAGAGAGAGAGGAATGTCCGATCTCAGGCATAGACCGAACCCCTAACCTCCCGCTGAAGGTCCGAGTGCTGTGACCGCTGAGCTACTGAGGTCCTCGCGAAATTCTGTAGATCGTCAGTGCCAGTTTTTTAAATTAAAGAATGGCCCGATAACATGGGGGTTCATGTGCGCGGTGTGAGCATCCAATTAAAAAGCTAGCACCTTTACCTTTACCTTTCATCCACATCTTAGTGTTGCGTTGAAATGGAATGTAAGAATGAATGAACGAACGATCGAATGAACAAATTAATTAATCAATGGAGTTTCATGAACCGTTAGCCTATGAAGGTTATGTAGGGCCCTTGATTTAAATAAAATTACTCGAAATGGTTAGCGTAACAGCAAATCTCCTTTTTCCCAGTTAGTCACCCTTTACGAAGTGCACAAGGAGACGCGCCCACAGTGGGATGTGAAATAAATGCTAGCTTTGTTCCCCACGCTAGTATCTCGCGAGGGTTGCGAGGAACGCTAGGAAAGCGCGAGGCGAGTGCGTGGCGCACAGCTCCTCGCTCGCAAGGAGAAGCGAGTTTTGCCGAGGAAGCTTCGGATAAACTAAGCCGCGGTTAGCGTAGAAATTCAAAATGGCGGAGACCATGCGCATAGGGTTGATATTTACAGACGGTATTGCTTGTAGTGTTGCCGTCACTGTCCGAGAATGGAAAAGTGTACGTACAGGTAGGCCTAAATATTGCTGTTTGAATGTTCATTTGTATGTTTGTATGTAAATAAGTTATTCACGGACAAACATTGTCGAAAATTTTTTTTTCATAGCACACATTAAGGACTGTCAATACACCATGCCTATATTCTCTCTAAATTATTTCCCTTTAACTGATCCGGATTCGAGTGAATTGAGGCAGAACACTCTCGACAAAATTGTCAACATGTGCATTCACGTTGTTTTCTTTTCTTTGAAAAGGTTCCCGTGCCATTCGAAATGTCACCATGGTATGTTCAATCAAGTGGGAAACTGCTGTGGTTTCTGTATCGTCAGTTACTTCGTCTAACACCAACTCCCGTCTAAATGCACCCATGTCTTTCTCTCGGACTTCCACCTTGCCAGTTAATAATAATAATAATAATAATAATAATAATAATAATAATAATAATAATAATAATAATAATAATAATAATAATAGTGGTAATAATAATAATAAAAATAAAAATAATAATAATAATAATAATAATAATAATAATAATAATAATAATAATAATAATAATAATAATAATAATAATAATAATAATAATAATAATAATAATAATAATAATAATAATAATAATAATAATAATAATAATAATAATATTAATAATAATAATAAAAATAAAATATAATAATAATAATAATAATAATAATAATAATAATAATAATAATAATAATAATAATAATAATAATAATAATAATAGTTTATTTACGCACATACCTTCCCTTCACAGGCAAGCTCATGGCGTTTACAATCCAAAAAATCAACACTCATATAACCGCTCAACATCACATTTCCACAAAAACTCACACACTACACACATAAACAAAACAAAAACTAAAATCCAATAGAACAAACTATACAATATACACAGCACTTGCAGGCAAGGTCAAGTAAGGCGAAGCAGCTCAGCGGGAAAGGCGGATCGGAAGAGGTGGGTCTTTAAAGCACTTTTGAACTAAGGCAGAGTGTCAGAATGACGGACTGAGAGAGGGAGACTATTCCAGGTTACAGATCCAATATAGGAGAAGGCACGGTGTCCTTGAGTTTTCTTGTTACGGCGGGGGACCTTAAGTATTCTAGAGTCAGCAGCTGAGCGTAGAGATCTGGAGGGCGTGTAGACTGTAAGAATTTCTGTAAGAGCGTGTGGTGCGGTGTTGTTGATGGCCTTGAAGCACAAAGTAGCAAGTTTGTAATCTATCCTCTGAGTGATGGGGAGCCAGTGAAGTGTATGTAGGAGTGGAGAGACATAAGGCTTGTTCAGGAGGCACAGCGATTCAAAGCGCTGCATGTGATTCACTCCTGAACGGCAATTTTGGGGCGTGATTCACTCAGCGCTGAGCAGTGCTGTGAAACACCAATCCGACGTGCTTCAGATGATTTTGCATCACAATCAAAATGGCGTCTTCAATCCCGCACTGGCCGTCGATGCGTAAAATAATCCTCAGAAACATCATTTTGGGACTGAAACGGGCTTTATTTGCCCCAAGCGCTCTGTATGTGCGAGTAATGGCAAGTAAGGATGACACAGTAGTGGACTTTATTCATGCAGAATACATTTAAACATGCATAAACGATGTCTGTTGCAAAGAAAACACTTTCTTCGCGTCTATCAACACAACATGGGGCGCAGAAGATTTAACTCTCCTTTAACAAGTGAAGCGCTGCACAAAATCTGAGGCGTTCAGGAGTGGCAAAGAGCGCTCAATTGCCAACATGAAGCGCTCATGCAGCGCTGAGTACTCCTGAACAAGCCTCATAGGCTTGGGACATCGAGAAACTAGCCTAGCAGCGCAATTCTGAACTTTCTGCAGTTTGTTAAGCAGAGTGTCAAGGATGCCAGCGAGAAGAGAGTTTCCATAGTCGAGACGAGACAAAGCAAGTGATGTAATGAGCGTTTTGGTGGCCTGCTGAGAAAGATAATGACGAATGGTACTAATTTTCCTTAACTCATAATATGCTAACTGACAGACTTTGTTGATATGAGCTCACATTGACAGGTCATCGTCAAACATGACGTCTAAATTTCTAACAGACTAAGAGAAGACGATGTCACTGTGACCAATGGTTAGTTTGAGGGCCTGATCAGATTCGCTTCCGCCGCCCACCAGGAGTGCTTCAGTTTTTGAGTCATTGAGTTGGAGCTTGTTCAGGGTCATCCACCGTTTCACGTCAGAGATACAGTGTTCTCTGGTAGAAAGAAGAGAGTGGACTTGACTGGGATGGGAGGAGTTGTAGAGCTGGGTATCATCAGCAAATTCACTGTGAGAGACTGAATGACTATCAATTACATTGGAGAATGGTTGGGTGTACAGTAGAAACAGCAGAGAAACCAGAACAGAGCCCTGAGGGACTCCGTACTTGAGAGGTGTAGGATCAGAAGCAAAAC
>JAWQFJ010012783.1:67500-72500 GCA_034096865.1 Theodoxus fluviatilis | reverse complement strand
GCAGCATTTTGCAACTCTTTTAGAACCACATCTTCTTGTGTAGCCTGCACGCCCAGACTTTGGTTTAAAGCATTTCAACTGTGGACCTGCTGCACGCCCAGACTTTGGTTTAAAGCATTTCAACTGTGGACCTGCTGCACGCCCAGACTTTGGTTTAAAGCATTTCAACTGTGGACCTGCTGCGCGCCCAGACTTTGGTTTAAAGCATTTCAACTGTGGACCTGCTGCGCGCCCAGACTTTGGTTTAAAGCAATTCAACTGTGGACCTGCTGCACGCCCAGACTTTGGTTTAAAGCATTTCAACTGTGGACCTGCTGCGCGCCCAGACTTTGGTTTAAAGCAATTCAACTGTGGACCTGCTGCACGCCCAGACTTTGGTTTAAAGCAATTCAACTGTGGACCTGCTGACAGCCCCAGCATCCAACCTTGACAGAGAGAGCTACATACCTTCTGTACTTCATATATAAATACACACATGTACCTTCTATACTTGATATATATATGCACATGATGTGTACCTTCTGTCTCATATAAATGCACACATGTACACATATAAATGCACACATATACACATATAAATGCACACATGTACACATATATATGCACACATGTATAAATATAAATGCACACATGTACTTTCTGTACATCATATAAATGCACACATGTACTGTACTTTCTGTGCTTTATATAAATGTACATACATACTTCAGTACTTCATATAAATGCACACATCTGCACATCATATAAATTATGCACACATCTGTACATCATAAAAATGCACACCTGTACTTTCTGTACTTCATATAAAAGTATGCACACGTGTACTTCAGCACTTCATAAAAATGCACACATGTACTTCAGCATTCCATATAAATGCACATATGTACTTTTTGTACATCATATCAATGCACACATGCACTTCAGTACATCATATCAATGCACACATGCACTTCAGCACTTCATACAAATGCACACACAGACCTATATATATATATATATTTACTCACACAGTGCTGTCCTGCATAAAGAGCTCGGGTCTGTCTCGCAGCATCGTGTCTCGGATCCATGGAAGCAGAGTCCTCAGCGTCCCTGTAAGTCACAAGCAAGCATCACGGTGCCAGTTTTATGCAGGGAGTCTTCACCAGCAGGCTTGCCTGGAACTGCTTCTTAGTTCCCTCACTGCTCCTCCACCACTCAGCACGGTCACACAACAGACACTGACCACTGCTCCTCCACCACTCAGCACGGTCACACAACAGACACTGACCACTACAGAGATGGGCACAGGTAAGTCAGATAGAGAGGCAATCAGACAGATGGACGGACAGACAGACGGATGGATGGACAGACGGACGGACAGATGGATGGATGGATGGACAGACAGACAGATGGACACATGCATAAATATATTCCCACAAAAACACTCATACACAGGCACAAAAACTAAAGCAGCTGCATGTGCACATGCACCTGTACACACACACACACACACACACATAGACAGAACCACACACAAACGCACACATGGACAACACACACACACACACACACACACACACACACACACACACACACACACACACCCTCCACAGGCACACACACACACATAGACAGAACCACACACAAACGCACACATGGATACACACACACACACACACATACACACATATGCACACACACATACACACATACACACATGCACACACACATACACACACATTTACACACACACACCCACATAGAAACACACACACACACACACACACACACACAGACACACACACACACACACACACACACACACACACACACACATGCACACACACATAAACACACATGCACACACACAACTACACACACACACACACAACTACACACACACACACACACACATACACACACACAAACACATACACACACTCACACACACACACACATACACACATACACACACACAGAGAACCACACACACACACACACACACACACACACACACACACACACACACACACACACACACACACACACACACACACACACAAAGAACCACACACACACACACACACACACACACACACAGAGGCAGAAAGACAGACAGGTGGGTGGGCTGGCAAACAACCCAACAAGCTGTGTAGCGTGCAAAATAGTAACCCGTGCAAAACAGTAACCGGAAGTCATCGCAGAGTTATCTGCGAGGGACGTGCTGAGAATTCCACTCTAAAAAGAGACGGCACCCGCCACTCCGCCTGACTGACTTGGCACGCCCAGGGAGTTATGCTAAGATCCGGCCGCGTAAATATATCTGCGTTTTGTGACAAATGTCTTTCTCGGCGGTACTGTACTCCATGCACCTTAACGGTGCGCGTGATTCGGGTGTAATCTTAAGCTAAACGACGTTTATTGGCGCTGCTGAAATGGTCGAAGTCGGAAACATTCGGAACGTCGTTTAGCTTAAGATTACACCCGAATCACGCGCACCGTTAAGGTGCATGGAGTACAGTACCGCCGAGCAAGACGTTTGTCACAAAACGCAGATATATTTACGCGGCCGGATCTTAGCATAACTCCCCGGGCGTGCCAAGTCAGTCAACGGTCGCGTTTTATAAAACCAGACTACAAACAGACTACAGGGAGGTGACTCCCATATTATTTCCGGCAGGGGAGACGGCTTTACACGGGGAAAAACTTTTTTGAACGCTACATCATGTGTTAAACTACACAAATGCACCAATACCTCGTAAAGCAACTAATGCGTCGTTTATCGGGATATATTCCATGCGAAGAACAGGTGCAGGAGCGGTAAATTGCATAAAGCACGTCCCTCGCAGATAACTCTGCGATGACTTCCGGTTACTGTTTTGCACGGGTTACTATTTTGCACGCTACAAGCTGACAGACAGACAGGAATGCAAAAAGGAAGGCAGGCAGACTGGAAGAAGGACTGGCAGGTAGGCAGCAGAGAAACAAACACAACCAAAATACTGAGACAGTCATGAATTATCAGCATCTCTGTTCCTCACGAGGCATTCAGACTCTGTGCTGGCTCACCACTACAAAAACAGCCAATCAAAGCACAGACAACCATGAAAACCAAGCAAGTAAGAGTACACAACTTCACAAGCCAGTTGCCATCTGTACACTAATGCCTTCAGTGCTTGTTTCTGTAGGAATATGCTCATGTGAACCTGAGATGTGATTCACACTCCCCACCCTGAGCTGTGCTCACCTCCTCTCACCCTCTTTTTCATCTCCACCCCGTCATCCTGCTCCATGTACAATTTACAAAGCCTGTCAAGTCTGTCAACTAAGTAGTGTCTTCTTTCTCTTGTCACCTCCTCCTTTGCATTCATCTATGTCATCTGTTAAAGTATGTCCTGTTAAACATACAATACTAATGTTGATGATGAAAATGATGATGTTTCATTTTGCTCAAAATACAAGAGAATTTGTCATGGGGACTTTCACCTCCAGTCTCCTCTGTGCAGCGCCCAGTACCCAATTTTACTCCTCAGTAGGAGAGGAAATGCAGGCTTAGCATCTTGCCTGAGAATGCAACTAGGATCCATGCTGCATTGAACTCTGCACCTGCCAGTAGCAAAGCCAAGGCCTTAACCACGGCAAGGCGAGTGTCCTAACCACTGTACTACTAGAGCCCCTTGCTGCCTTCCTCTGCCCCTCACTGCCTTCCTCTGCCTCTTGCCGCCTTCCTCTGCCTCTTGCTGCCTTCCTCTGCCTCTTGCCGCCTTCCTCTGCCTCTTGCTGCCTTCCTCTGCCTCTTGCTGCCTTCCTCTGCCTCTTGCTGCCTTCCTCTGCCTCTTGCCGCCTTCCTCTGCCTCTTGCCGCCTTCCTCTGCCTCTTGCTGCCTTCCTCTGCCTCTTGCTGCCTTCCTCTGCCTCTTGCTGCCTTCCTCTGCCTCTTGCCGCCTTCCTCTGCCCCTTGCTGCCTTCCTCTGCCTCTTGCTGCCTTCCTCTGCCTCTTGCTGCCTTCCTCTGCCTCTTGCTGCCTTCCTCTGCCTCTTGCTGCCTTCCTCTGCCTCTTGTCACCTTCCTCTGCCTCTTGCCGCCTTCCTGTGCCTCTTGCTGCCTTCCTCTGCCTCTTGCTGCCTTCCTCTGCCTCTTGCTGGCATCCCCACACAGACCTCGCTAGCAGTCAAATTAGTCTCAGCCTCCCTAGCTAGCAGTCAAGTGAGCCTCAACCACCGCCCCTCCCTAGCTAGCAGTCAAGTGAGCCTCAACCTCCCTAGCTAGCAGTCAAGCTAACCTCAGTTGACCCCTCCCTAGCTAGCAGTCAAGTGAGCCTCAACCTCCCTAGCTAGCAGTCAAGCTAACCTCAGCCACTGCCCCTCCCTAGCTAGCAGTCAAGTGAGCCTCAACCTCCCTAGCTAGCAGTCAAGTGAGCCTCAACCTCCCTAGCTAGCAGTCAAGTGAGCCTCAACCTCCCTAGCTAGCAGTCAAGTGAGCCTCAACCTCCCTAGCTAGCAGTCAAGTGAGCCTCAACCTCCCTAGCTAGCAGTCAAGTGAGCCTCAACCTCCCTAGCTAGCAGTCAAGTGAGCCACCCCCTCCCTAGCTAGCAGTCAAGTGAGCCTCAACCTCCCTAGCTAGCAGTCAAGTGAGCCTCAACCTCCCTAGCTAGCAGTCAAGTGAGCCTCAACCTCCCTAGCTAGCAGTCAAGTGAGCCTCAACCTCCCTAGCTAGCAGTCAAGCGAGCCACCCCCTCCCTAGCTAGCAGTCAAGTGAGCCTCAACCTCCCTAGCTAGCAGTCAAGTGAGCCTCAACCTCCCTAGCTAGCAGTCAAGTGAGCCTCAACCTCCCTAGCTAGCAGTCAAGTGAGCCTCAGCCTCCCTAGCTAGCAGTCAAGTGAGCCTCAACCTCCCTAGCTAGCAGTCAAGTGAGCCTCAGCCTCCCTAGCTAGCAGTCAAGCAAGCCTCAGCCACCCCCTCCCTAGCTAGCAGTCAAGTGAGCCTCAACCTCCCTAGCTAGCAGTCAAGTGAGCCACCCCC
>JAWQFJ010012783.1:50000-62500 GCA_034096865.1 Theodoxus fluviatilis | reverse complement strand
ACCGCACCACACGCTCTTACAGAAATTCTTGCAGTCTACACGCCCTCCAGATCTCTACGCTCAGCTGCTGACTCTAGAGTACTTAAGGTCCCCCGCCGTAACAAGAAAACTCAAGGACAGCGTGCCTTCTCCTATATTGGACCTGTAACCTGGAATAGTCTCCCTCTCTCAGTCCATCATTCTGACACTCTGCCCCAGTTCAAAAGTGCTCTAAAGACCCACCTCTTCCGATCCTCTTTTCCCGCTGAGCTGCTTCGCCTTACTTGACCTTGCCTGCAAGTGCTGTGTATATTGTATAGTTTCAGTTTGTTCAATTGGATTTTAGTTTTTGTTTTTAGTGTATGTGTGTAGTGTGTGAGTTTTTGTAGGAATGTGGTGTTGAGCGGTTGTATGAGTGTTGATTCTTTGCATTGTAAACGCCACGAGCTTGCCTGTCAAGGGAAGGTATGTGCGTAAATAAATTATATTAATTATTATTATTATTATTATTATTATTATTATTATTATTATTATTATTATTATTCCTCCGTCTCGCACGTGTTTCGACTCGAAACTATCAGAGATAATTATGTACACATGAACTGATGAAGTGTAGAGTATACACAAGTGAATGAAACACACAGACAAGCCAATCTAGCGGAATTATTCAGTTACAAAGATGACATATTCTTACCAAAACTCGAGAGTAACCTGAATTGGTGCCATTCCGTCTTGCAAGGAAAACGTAACTATGAAACTTCCGGTCAAGTTGTCTGTTCTTGGTTTACGTCTCTCCAAAGGGAAATCACTCTGGAATAAAGTAAAGGGCAAGATACTCCTCAGGTTAGAGCCGTGGGACTTTTTCCGAGGACTTGGCTTCCGCGTTCAGTATTGTCAAATCTCAAGAATCTACAATTCTCTGTTTACAAAACCGTTGTGGTCGGTGACGTTGATCGGATGAGCGCTGAAAGGTTCCAGAAATGCTTTAGCTTCGCGTCTAGTCTGAGTGATATGCGCATTGAACTAATGCTTTTGAAAATCATGTAAAGTTTGACGGCTCGTCAGGGTAACCAGTACAGTTATCCACCATTTCTGTTCTTTTGTGTTATTATCAACGGATCAACACGAGAACAACACATTTTCTGTTTTAGCCTTTTAGGGAATAATGAATCGCATGTTAATCACCGTGTTTATTCATTTGTGTGAATATATTTTCTGGTGCCTTTCAGAATGTCATCAAGGGAGAGTGATGAAGCAAAACCTACTCCCCGAAGGAAAAGGAAATACAGACCAAAGAAGAGAAGATTCAGAGGAAACCAGTACACATGTTTTACAAAGAGACAGGAATCTGAACCAGCAGCTTCCGCATCACCATCAGGGGAAGGTGAAAGTGTAGAACCAGCTGACTACAGAGTCTTAGGTGTGGGATCAATGGGAGGAGAGAAACCTCGAACAGAGGAAAATGAGAACTGCTTGTCATCTCCATCGCATGTTCCATCGGTCAAAGCAGTTGACGAAAAGCTTAGATCAGCTTCAAAGGAAAATTCTGAAAGGATGCAGATGTCAGTATCTATGCCTGCAGATCAAATCTGGGTGAACGCAAACCTGGAACAGCTGACGAAGTTCGTCAAGAACTTACTTTGTCCTAACTGCTTGCAGTCTGATTTGATCGTTCATTCCACTTCTGCGGGCAAAACTCGGATAGCTCCCTCCAGTCTGTGCATTCACTGTCCTGACTGCGGCTCCACGGTCAAGTAGGTGTATTGTCCAGGAGCCATGACACCAGTCATGACTTGGAACACAAGCCAAGAAAAAGTGTTTAAGATGGACAGGATTTGGTTTGAAAGTGAAGAACAGGAGCGAGTCGTCTACACTTTCGTTTGTGTTTGTACAAGCAAGTAGATAAACAGCAACACAAAATTCATTTATTAATTTTTTTAATCCAAGTTCATTCTAATGATTGTTTTATCTTTATCACAGGTGATGACATGGGTATTATAAGGTAATTTTGTTCCATTTGGAGAGGATAATGGTGACCATCAAAAGTAAGAAGGAGGCAAATGTTGCTCTCAGTGATTTTGAGTCATTGGCCAATATTTTTATGGAAATATAAGATCCCTTAAAACAACTGTCGTCAAGGTAACGTGGCAAAGAAAAGGGGTCAGTAGGTCAGTCGGAAGCAACAAAAAATGTTTATAGTAGAGGTCAGATTGAATGTAAGTCAAAATGTCTCTTTCACTGAAAATGCTTTTTTTTTAATAACTTAAATGATGGATTCCCAGGGTGCTCATAAGGCTGGAGAAATGGGGCAGCATGCAGTTAGTTGTTTTTCTTTTTTTTCTTTTTAATTGATTTTTAAACAACCCCCCACCCCTCCCCCCAAAAAGTTGATAATTTTAGAATTGCCAGGAAAAAATAGGGTGGGCAGGTTTCTGTAATCAGAGCTTTTTAGAAATACTAAGATAAAATCTAGCATTTTCACTTGAGGTTTTTTTGTTTTTCTAAAAGTTTGGTATCTGCTTTGTTTAAATTATTGTGCTTTTCCCCCAAAAATGTAACATTCATTTTTAACAGAATTATCCGATACAAAGCCATGTTAATACCAGCAGGAAAATGACAACTTTGAGATGTAAATTACTCAACATTAAGATTTCTAAATCATAATTGATTAAAAATTCAATTGAGGAAAAACTACATTAGTCAAATTCTGTGAGATGTGTGTGTGTTTGTGTGTGTGTGTGTGTGCGTGCGTGCATGCGTGCATGTGTGTGAATTGATTACTTCAGCTTTTCTTTTGGAGGTTCACAGAATAATCTGCCAGTGTTCGTGAACTGTGGCATGTTCCCCACATCTTTGTAAGGAGGAGCATAGGCCAGATCTGCCCTGGATCAATCTGCACTTCATTATTTCAAGCAGAAGCTCGGGATAGAAAAATATTTTCAGTCCCTCACTCGGGGACGGAACCCATGACCTCTGAGTCTAGCATCTAATTCAAGAAGCTTGTGTAGCAGCCGACCTCAGTAAAGGGCTTCCATCAGTTCTATGGAACTAGGGTATTGTCACACAGGTTACCTCCCCATCCATAAACAAAACAAGGTACCAGTGATAGCAACCTATGGTGTTGTACTGGACTCTTGTCGCGGCTGTGAGTTATGGGTTGGAAAACTCCCCAGCCTGCAGCTGCAAAAGAATTCTGCTGTACTGTGCGGGGCAAGATGTGGCTGGAGCTGCTCTGTGACCCCCTCAGCTGGCACCCCTGGCCCCTGGCTGCTGGGCTTTCGGGGCCTGCTCCAGTAGCTCAGCCAGGGGTGGCATCCCTCAGTTGGCACCCCTCAGTTGGCACCCCTCAGCTGGCACCCCTGGCTGCAGGGTTTTCAGAGCCTGCTCCAGTAGCTCAGCCAGGGGCTGTAACTCCTGGCTGCTGGGTTTTCAGAGCCTGCTCCAGTAGCTCAGCCAGGGTGGATCTCAAGCAGCCAGAGGTTAGCTGGGGTCATGGACAACTTCTAGAGGTGCAACTGTGCATGATTTTTGGGGGGACATATTTCACAAATGTGTGTGAACATTTATGTGTTGAAAATTACAAAAGGCCCTTTGATAACAAGTTTCCTGTGTAGTGTCATTTAAGGTTGTATTTTTGCAATTGTACCATTTTTATGCTTTTGGTATTATTGCATTTACATGTATTAACACTATAATAACAGTCTTGTCAGGAGCATAACACATATGATTTTTGTTGTTTTAATTAAACTTGGAAAAAATTTAGTGGTCTAATAATTTCTTCCACAGCTATGTGTGCATGTGAATACATACATGTATATATACAGCTTACTGTTCATAAAACAACTGGGCAAATGTTGTTGTAAACATTGCTTTATTTACACATGACAGCATTGTAGATGATTCATGGGCAAATACAAGCAAGTATTTCAAATGATGTTCATCCATTGACAATACTGAAAACATAATTTGTACTTAAAAAATTGGACGGATTAAAATGACTATAGTAAAAATGAAGTTAGGAGCCAAAAGAAAAAATTATGACCAAAAACATCAAAAATCGAACAGCCATACTATTCCCAAGGAGGTTGTCACAAACATCATTCACATAAAGAGGATCATATACTCCCCCTTTTCATGTATTGAAAGGCCCTTACCTATTGTGCTGCTTGCATAGTTTTCAACTGAATTAAAATGGCATGCAAACACCCGATATAATATTGTCTGGGTAGGTGATCACACACCTATCGGTCTACACACATTTTTCAACGAGTTTGGGCATGTTATTTGATGAAAACAAGCATGAGTGAGTGAGTTAATGTGTGTGTGCATGCGAGTAAGGTATGGGCATGTTGTGTGTGTGTGTGTGTGTGTATGTGTACATGTTTTTGCTCACCCGTTTGTGTATACAAGACAGCATGGAAACCTGTGATCCTTACAATGTTCTCACCTTTTCTGTAGACATGGAAAAAGGGGAATACTTATCCATATAATTGGGTCTGAAAAGTTTTCAACATCTATCCCAATCACACAATTCTCAAATGCTTTTCAAAAACCTTTCCCCTCTCTAATTCTTTAAAACACTGTATCAATATGGATACACATGGACAGTTGACAGAGGGCGCAGAGTTATCGACACATGCAACTTTTAAAGGTACTGAAGGCCAAATTTTTACCCCTACCATAACATCCAGGGGTCTGCGTCAACAAGAACAACAAACAGGACAAGAAGTATTAATTACATTAGCAAGTGGTTTGGAGAGATTATGGTGCAAAATGGGATTGCTCGTTCTTATAACATCAGACTCCCATACGGGCTGGAAATAAATCCAGATGAATGACCAACGCATATTCCATTTAGTGACCTCTCTGATTTGCATATGAAGAGTCCTATTTTTGGACACTTCTCTGCATTAGGGTAATGCTTGGTGAAGCACTACACCCTTGGACTTGACATGCTAATTATATGGCTCTGTGTATGTAAGAAAACTCTGGGAAAGGGACATGCTTTGTTCTTCAGGGATGCATCTATCTCTACAGAGCTTCAGGGTTGCATTTATCTCTACAGAGCTTTAGGGATGCATCTATCTCTACAGAGCTTTAGGGTTGCATCTATCTCTACAGAGCTTTAGGGATGCATCTCTCTCTACAGAGCTTTAGGGATGCATCTATCTCTACAGAGCTTTAGGGATGCATCTATCTCTACAGAGCTTTAGGGTTGCATCTATCTCTACAGAGCTTTAGGGTTGCATCTATCTCTACAGAGCTTTAGGGTTGCATCTATCTCTACAGAGCTTTAGGGTTGCATCTATCTCTACAGAGCTTTAGGGATACATCTCTACAGAGCTTTAGGGATGCATCTATCTCTACAGAGCTTTAGGGATACATCTCTACAGAGCTTTAGGGATACATCTCTACAGAGCTTTAGGGTTGCATAGATCTATCTCTACAGAGCTTTAGGGATACATCTCTACAGAGCTTTAGGGATACATCTCTACAGAGCTTTAGGGTTGCATAGATCTATCTCTACAGAGCTTTAGGGTTGCATCTATCTCTACAGAGCTTTAGGGATGCATCTATCTCTACAGAGCTTTAGGGATGCATCTATCTTTACAGAGCTTTTTAGTTATTTAAAGAAACTCATAGAAAGGAACACGATTATGCACTGTTTTTGTACGGATGCAGAACAGATTTATCCCTATAGGGCTTTTTGAGAAATATGTCTGAAACCTCTGATGTTAGCCCTCTGTGGGTTGGAATAGACTCACCGTGTCTCCCTACGTGTTTGTATGAGGCGAATGACTAGGGCCATCGTGACTTCTTTTGCGTTTACTCTACTCTAGTGATTTTCATGCTTAATGGCCTTACATAGCCTACGTGGGCTGATAGGCCCTGAAACTTAATCCATCATCATCCATCCTCCGATGTTAACATAAATGCCTTAACCTCCATGCCCTTTCATGCTCACATTTTCTTTACAGTAGGTCCTAAACAGAAGTGTGTAGTTGAACATCTGGATTTGGGTAAAACTTAGGCCTTCACTACCCTTAAAACTATGCTAACTCAGCAGATAATCTGCAGTCTGAACCCAAACCTACAAGTGTTTCATGTAGCTGTGCAAGATGGACGTCAAATGAATTTCTTGCAAACACCACTTCAGTCCAAATGTGTACACTCTTCTGCATTACATCGACAGCCTTTACAAAGTATCACATGATCCCACTACTCCAGCCCACATGGCCTCTACAGTATGTACCGCGACTCTCAGAGGCAAATGAAATTCCACTGTCAAGATGAATTCATTTTCATTGACATTGAAATCCAAACTCACTCCCTCCTTTAAAGATCCCATTCATGTGCAAATTGTGGATTTATAAAGTTTCTATTCATAAATACCATACTCCACAGGTGCAGGTATTGTTGTTGCTTTGTTATTTTATCAGTTCTTGTCCTTGTTAACAACTCAGATCAGTTTGCCAGAAAATGACATTGGCAGGTCAAAGATACAATACTGGTAATCATCAACACAGAAGATGATTAAGATGGAGAAAAAAAAACAGTAGCTGGTAGTCATATTCCACCAAAGAAAACAGATGAGAAAAGTGGTAAAGCATTAAATGGCAGCTGTACCAAACTTGTAAAAAGTTTCTCAGACAGGGCTGAACAAATGAAACAAAAATTTGTTCTTGGAAGTCCATCTAGAGCTCTCAGTGAACAAAACTTTGAGGCATATGCACCTTTCATTCCAATAAATATAGTCCCCAGCAATTGATTATGAACTGAGGATTGGTTATCACAGACTCGGTGCATCTCATAGAGAATAAATAAAGACTTGTTATTGAGCTTCATTTTACAACATACTTATTACAAGTCATCCATCCAGCTATTTTGCTATGACTGATAAATGCCATCCTCTCATTTTGCCACCAGATTTCCCCCCCTCAAAATAAACAAGCTAATGTGAGGAAGGACAGGAGCTCGGAGTTGAGAGACAAGCTATTATGCAGTCAAATTTTTGTTGTTGAAAAAAAAAAGTTGTTTATCAGAACTGTACATATCTCCAATTACAAGAAAATGCATCTGCAGCTGTATGGACATTTTACTTGGATTTTCGATGAAAAACTGAATGGGCCTACATGGTCTATATTGGTGTCATGAAATAGGAAGCAACTTGACGAATACTTTTACCATTTTGTCATGCTTGCCTTGCCTTAATGAAAGGATTGTGGGGAGGAAAAGTTGTCATCAGGTCAACAACTTACAGCTCAGTGATACAAACATTTTGCATGCGTATGCACAGGAGTTTCTTCACAGTGGCAATGACTGTTATAGGGAATGAAAGTGTGTCAGTGAAAAAATGGCCATAATGCTTCAAGTATACCACCAGCAATATCATGCATACAACTCGGGGGATTTTTTATTCTCCTATTATACCAACTGCTGGACAGACAGACAGCAAACATAAATTAAAACCTGGATTATGTAGCTGAGACAAGCTGTGAAAACCATTGTTAATACTTCACAACAGGCTGGCCTGGTATCTGACAACCTTGTACACCTACACAGGAACGGTCAACCTTCTTTCCAGATCACCCTCAACGACGGCACTGGCAAAGAAGGAAGCTGAGAGATTCAAACAAGAGAGGGACCAAGACAGAACCTCGGCAGACTACACTGGGATGATGGAGGGTCTACCGGACACCAGGGGGGTAGCCGTAGCCGTAGGGTTCGTCTTGACCGTATTCGTATTCATCCATGAGGGGTCGGCCATAGGCATCCACAGCTCTGCCGTGTTCATCCATCTGCACACCATCCTGAATGAAGCCCAGGTGAGACTCAGGCCTCATGTACGGCTCATAACTGTGGAGGAGAGGAGAAGTGAGAAGGCGTGAGTCAACGGCAGCCTGAGATGCCATGCCTCTGTATCATGTGTATGATACATGGAGAAAAATATTTACATCGAGGCCCTGGCTAGCGTTTGAGGCATACAGTAGGTAAATGTACATGAAGAGATCGAAATCAGATTCCAGTCTGTGAATCATCGCTAATCAGAAAGTTTCCTTTAGCATTTAGAAAATAAACTGGAAAAAAATGTTTCCTCCTACAAGACCATTCCTATTTCTTTTCCCAAGTTTTTTCGGCAAGTGCATGAATCTTCAACATGTCAAAGACATAATTTCAAGAAAGAAAAAAAAAATCAATGATCTGACATGGAAACACATTTTTCATCTCTGGAGAATGTTTTCTAAAAGTGCAGACATTGTGTTTATTTCACCATTACAGGTGTTTTGGACAGGTTGCCCTTGACAGACTCAAAGTCAAGAGGAATTGAGCAGCAACGTGACAGGGACGCTCAAACTACAAAGTCCAAGAGAATGAACTCTTCTTTTTATAACTTCGGGAACTTGGTTCAAAGTTCTCATATTTTCAAACAGTACAGGTCAGATGTGCATGAAAAAATTGAATGTTATCTATCTAAATCAAGCTTGAATTTGACTGAAATGAAGCCGATCAGTACAAAGGTATTCATCCACAAGTAAAGTAAATTCACTAGTAGGTTTCTACTCAGACTGTGTGTGCCTGAAAGAGGCTGGCTTTTTGACACATGCACGAGCGTGAGTAAGGACACAGCTCTTGACTGCACATATCCACATCTCATTCACTTTCTTCCCACCTTCCTCTCCATCACCAAACAACATCATGAGACCTACTATACTAGAAGTCCACCCACATCATAGAAAGTTTTGAAATGATACAAAACTATCAGTGTTGTGCAATGAGCTACTACTACTACATGTGTAATGGACTACAACTAAATCACAAAGAGTGACAGTTGCAAGAACAGTCACATGTGGAAAATGTGTATGTGACTTGACATGACTATTGAAAAAAACACAACCTGCCAATAACACAACAGCAACCAACCCACTTCAGGCTGATAGATCTAGAAGAAACCACTTGAAGATTAACAAGACGGGCCCTACTAAGATCCGCAAACTATCAGACCAATACAAGGGGAATTTCTATCCACTACTAAGCCAACAAATATGGCAGGAGTATCTAACAGCACTCATGTGCCAAAGATAGATATCAAATCCAGAACAATCTTCATAATGTGACGACTGCAACTTACTCTACAGCCAAGTGGACAGTGCATACTTCTGCTCAGCTTAGCTGAATATTGTCAGGAAGCATGCAAAAAAGATAAGTAGCAACTATTTGAAAATGTTAGAATGAAAAAAAAGGTAAGATCAACATCAATAAGTTGTCATTTCTCTCAACAAATTCATGAAAAATGTGAGTTTTTGCAGAACTAAGTCATGACCTCTGCTAAACGAGCAATGACCTTTGCTAACGAAGGAGTGATCTTTGCTAACATAGCAGTGACCTTTGCTAATTTAGCAGACTCATTACATATTTTGATTGGGGTTTTATAATGACTAAAAAGCACATTATCATTAAAGATAGAGTTTTTGGAGGCCCTCTTTGGATACATGAATCCTCAAAATGATTTCACGTTAAATTTTTTCCCTCTTGATTGAAGAGATGACTTAAATATTCCCTGCTTTCCTAGTGACCTCTCACCCTGTAACAGAGGTCACCTTCCCATCAAGGTCACACGGCAGCTGAAGCATCTCAAGAGGCCCTTTAACTGCTTAACTCTAGAATGCGTTACCTCCTAGCTCACCCACGGAACGTGGGGTATCAGTGATCTTCTTCTAGGCTGAGACCCTTCCTTTCCATAAGAACACTTGCGAATCATTCCGTCGAAGCTCAGTAGTGGTAGAAGTCAAACTGCTCTCAAACTCTTAAAAGTGGATCAAAAATCTGTCTTGTCCATTCAAAAGACAGATGCCCTTTCCTTTCATTCTACTAGCTGTTAAACATTTACAGAGGGAAATAATCATTTTCTCAGTGGCCATTCAACTTGAGATGACATCTAACTGCACAATACAGAGTAAAGATTCATGCATACAAAGTTAAAAACCCATGAAATCATGCCCAGCTGCCATTAGTAAAACACAAAATGTTCTTTGTTCTTACTCAAGGGCCCAGTCAACCACTCACTGTCGGTCGGCAAGTGAGTTTGTTGCCTTGCTGCAACACTCAGGTTTTATTTGCATTTCATTTCAAATTATTTGCTGAGGCCAAAAAAGAAAGAAAGAAAAAATTGTGGTTATGATAACATTGTTTTTGAAAAAAGGGGGTCTGTAGGTCAGCCTGTACTTTACTAGAAGAGACCAGACTGAACATAATTGCACATTTATCTTTTATTTGAAATGCTTTTTAAAAATGCTTGAATGGCATATTGCCCGAGTGCTCATATAGGGCAGGGAAGATGGGACATCCATTTCTTTCTTTGTTACATGTTTTAATTTGCATGATTAAAAAATAATGTTTAGGGCTGGCAGAAAAAAAGGTTGGTCAGATCACTGAAACCACAACTTTTTCTTTCTTTTTTGAGGAGGGCCTTATAAATTCACAATGTTGAGAATGCATTCCTTATCAATCAAAAGGTCCTTGTATTTGAATCACACTGAAATTTTTTTTTGCAATATTGCACAATGTGTTATTATACATAGCTTTCTTCCCTTCTGTTCTCAGTGATGTCATAACATCTGTGCAGAACTTCCTCTAAATATGCCATCAGTGCATAAACTAAAATCTTGAATGCATCAGCAAAGATAAAAACACACTGCATTAAAAAAGTTGGGGTGAAAAGATGCATCTATGTGGCAGTGGCAAGAATACATCTAGTACACCTTCACCACAAGTAGTTTTAAGAAAAAAAATTTATTCATACCCGTTGACATTTGAACTATGGCCTTATTACGGGAGGTTTTGCATGCAGAATCTGTTGCTCATACTGCAAGGTTTTCGACTTCCCAGGTTGCAGTGCAAACTGACCTCTTGAAGACCCTTTGCTAAACAGGCAAGAAAAGAAAGCAACAACGGTGCATCAGATTACTTCTGTCTCTGATATCAACAGTGAAACAAAAGACCCCAGGAACCAGCAAATATATTCCACAGCAAAGATCCCAGTTGGGTTGGGGGTAAGAATAGACCCCCAGCGTCTCCTTGCAAAATTAATAAAAGTAAAAAAACTAGGGAATTCGAGGCTTGACTTGTTATAACTATCACCACCTCTGGCGATTTTCTGTGATCAATGACCTTGCATTGCCTTCAAAGACTGACAGGGTGTAAATCTCCATTCATTCATTCATTCATTCATTCATTCATTCATTCATTCATTCATTCATTCATTCATTCATTCATTCATTCATTCACCACTGTACAGCCAAAGACACTGCCAAAGGACAAACATGTAATGATTGCTTTATCAGTAGTATGTATGAGTGGGGAAAAAGGAACACAATTTAAAATGGTTAAGACTAAAGTTCCATGCTGCCCTGAAAAGACGATTTCAAAATCCAAATTCAGTTGAGAGACAATGGAAAACTAGCAAAATCCCTTGAAGCCTTTTGATCAATCTCTGAAAAAGATATGTAGTCATCCAAACAGACAACTTACGTTCTCAAGACAAGAGTTTGGGTCCTGTAATCCAACACATTTGCCAGATTCAGTAACGTGCCCTTCATTCAAATGAACTGAAGCAATCACAGAAATCCTCAGGAACTCTAGTAGGAAAGGTGGTTTTTGATATTACACTTTTTTCACCCACTGATGAGTGTGACTACCTTCAAGTTCCAGCATATAAAAGAACTATATCAAATGGAACGTGGATGCCAATGACAAGATATAGTAAAGACACATGCACACTTTGCCCAAGTCAAACCCTGAGGAGTAAGGAAAGTGTTTTTAATCGAAGGACCTAAGAGTCAATAAGAGCAGTTCTTGGACATGGTCCCTCTCTAGAACGATTTGTCTTCATCTTGGGAATGTCCACCTTATCCGGTGAAAGGTCTTTGCTTCAAAACCCTTTAGTTTTTCATTTATTGATTCAACGTTCCCATGGTCACACAATCCACTTTCCACTCCAGTCCTTGAGAAAAGAAGCTTGTGTATGACAGGTTCCAGGGTGGTCCCCAATGACCACTGGCCAGTGAAAGCCAGATGGACAGGTCAGATCAAGGGTGGTAGCAACCTGCAGACACACACTGGAAATCAGAATGCCTGCCCAACCCATCGGTGCTTCTAGGCACTAGTCTTTCACATGGATCCTTCACTCCCCACATCTTTCCAGCATGTTGATAATTCTAACTGTCAACCTGCCTGTCTCATACAAAGCAATCTGTCTCATGCGGAGCAGATTCCGAGGTTTACGCAAGATTTTCTGGTTTGGAAAACTTGTATCCATTAACCCAATATTAGAAAAAAATATCAGCCAAAGACCCAAAGCTCCTGATTAAACCAATGCAACACATCTAAGTTAATCAGTAAAATGTGTTTTGTAGCCAAGCACACTGCAAAGTGCTTTCTCCAAAATGCCAAGACACCAGTATGGCAGGGTTTTTCCAACACCTCACAATTCATACAACTGCAGTTTAGAAAAACAAACAGAA
>JAWQFJ010012783.1:37500-45000 GCA_034096865.1 Theodoxus fluviatilis | reverse complement strand
TCCATTGCTACGAGCAGCAGTTTAAGCCGACACTGGGTCTACCACAGAAAGATGAAATCAGTGTGTGTCAAGCTGTGTAAAACATCCAGCCTGCTTCTTTGAAATTGTCATGTTATTTTTGGAAGCTTGAACTAGTTAAGACAATTTGGACAAGTAAACTAGGACCATGAGGACAGTGAAATGAAGAAACAGCTGAGGTGCGTTTCCCAGGACTATAGATATGCAATTCCAAAGCTATCAAAAAGCCATATCTGGTCTTTCTATTTTTAACCCTTTTCCGACTGATGTCGCCAACTGAAAACAGCAGGTCCTCCTTGGGGTTGCCAATTAAAAAATTCAAAAACTTGGGTGGTTCTAGAAAAATGTCAATAACTCCCTTGTTTGAGCTTCAGTCAGCTTGAAACTTTAGAATAAAACAGACACATGATTATTGCTTCCATCTATGATGGTTATGTTTTTGTGCTGGTGGGCGCTCGGCCTAAATAAGAATACCCGTTACCCAACAGAAAGGGGTTAAGTGATCGTTGCTATTTGCAGCATCCAACCAGTCAGTTCTTGAAATAAATTCGTTTCCAAAACCAGACAGTCTGCTTTTTCATCCCATTTCTATATTATCTCCTGTATGATTACAAAGATCACTTTATAATAATACTGGAAACATTCTTTGGATTGGTTTGTGTTGGACATCCACAGTCTGGGAAACTGCCTGTGGAGTTTAAATTATCAATCAGCTATAAGAAATCAGGTTTCATAAGATGCAGCAGAGGAGTGATCAGGAAAGGGTTTGTGATGAACAGGAGTGTGCAGAATGAAAAGATTCTTCAAGGGTAAGACTTTCAAATCCAGGCATATGCGCCAATGTAGTTTAGTACAAAGCAGCCGATTGGGCGATCAATAAAATCATTCATCTAGTATCAAAGAGACTGATTTTTGAATAGGTTTGTACTGAATGGTATTAATTTGTGGTTGAATCCACAGGGACGAAACATTCTAAGCACCTGTAATTTCAAACTGATGGCATTGTGCTGCAGTCAGATTCACAATGTCTACGTTAAAAAGTCCACTCTCACCCTGAATGGAGGAGTTGCCAGCTTCAAGTTTATCAATAATATAAGGCACATTTCGGAGAGGGGGGTGGGGTGGGGAGGGGGGAGTCAATACAGTACGCTTATCAAAAAGGATACGTGTTTCCTTGATAATTATTTCCCGTGTTGCTTCATGGAAGATCATTTGGTAGAAGACATACACAATCTGGCAAACTATCTCGTCATCTTCCTGCTTTGCTGAAAGAATGAAAAAAAAACACAAGTGTCAACACATGGAACTTCCTAACCCTGTCATGCATGCTCCTCAGGGATTTGAGATGGTGTTGGAATGATAAAATGAGAATCCTGATGACCAGGGTAAAAGTGTGCTTTTAGAGCATCCATCATTGGGTGGAAAGTCACAATATAAAAAGGGCACTTTTACCTCTACCCTTGTCTCAATCTGTGGAGCAGCTTTCCCAAAATGTGCATTTAAAAGCTTTGTAACATTCCATGTCAAACTATTACATTGATTCACTTTGAGCAAAACTCTTATTCTGGAACATGTTGGCAGAATTGTTCAAGCCAATAATTTTCAAGGTGCAATACTTATCTTTCCCTGGTGCCAAAACAAAAGTAAAAAAGTGCCAGAGATATGAGGTCCAACTCTGAGATGCACTTGTGAGCAACCAAATGAAAACAAGGCTAGGCCGGAACAGTTTTTGAGAAATCATGCAGCAAAGTTGCTGGGGAGCCATGTCACATATGTATTTCTGCAGCTCTATGCTATAAATAATAAAATATTAATCACATGTGCTACATGATACTTTCTCAGGAATTTGTGTAAAAAAACTCAAACAAACTTGTGTTTGAAAAATTTTCATTTTGTAATTTTTCTGACTTTAGCCTTGTTTCCATGAAGAGGTTCATATAATTTTTTTTTCAAAGGTATGACAAATCATCAAAGCCCCACATTACACTCACCACTACTGCAAACACCACAACAAACATACCACAATTACAACTATCACCACCGTTACCACTATCACCACCACCACTACATTTACCACTATCACCACCACTTCTACCTATACTCTACCATCACCACCTCTACCAATGCTTCCACTGTCTCTTCAATGATCACAACCATCACCAACTAACCACAATCACCACTACCTCTACCAATACTATTACCATCCCTCTACCTATACTATCACCATCACCACCTCTACCAATGCTTCCACCGTTTCTACCAATATCACAACCATCACCAAATTACCACAGTCACCACTACTTATACCAATACTTTCACCATCCCTCTACTACTATCACCACCACCCTAACATTTACCACTATTACCACCACCACCACCTCTACCAATACTTTCACCATCCCTCTACTACTTAGTCTACTATCACCACCACCCTAACATTTACCACTATTACCACCACCTCCACCAATACTATCACCGGGTCTACCACAATCACCAACCTTTCCACCATCACTGTCCTTTCCATCACCAACACCACAATCATAAACCTTACCACCACCACCAACACCCATATCATCACCACCACCACCACCTCACAACCCCTCCTCTTACCAGCCCTACCACCAACCAAAACCTTTACAACTACCACAACAAAACCCACCACTACCATCACCACCACTTCTACAAATACTACTATCACCTCTACCAATATCACCAACAATATCATCATCTTTACCACAATTACCACCTCCACCACCACCTCTACCAATTCTATCACAAACTCTAACACTATCCCCACCATCACTATCCCTTCCACCATCTCCAATAATGCCACAACCACAATCCTTACCATCACTATCACCACCATCATCACCAAACACCTTTACAACCACCACCACAAAACCCACCACTACTACCCTCACCGCGCCTCTCCGCCACTCACCGTTGAGGAGTTCGATGAGGCTCTGGATGATGTTGGCCTCGGCCAGCATGCGGGCACAGGCGTCGTCGCTGCACACGGTGCCAACCAACATCACGACTTCCAGTACCCAGTCATCCTGCGCAGCCCCAGGCTGCAGGAGCTGCTTGAGCCAGGGCACCAGGTCGTACTCACGCAGGATGAGCTCGTAGTCCAGGTCGGGAATGGTCAGGTTGGCCAGAATGCCCAGGCACTCCAGCGAGAAGTCCTCATCCTTGGGCTGCAGCACCTCCTCGCAAAGGTTGCTGATGTAATCCTGGGGGAGGGAATGAGGAGGAAGGGATGATAACGTGAGCAGGTGGATGGTGGGGGGGGGGGGGGGGGGGAGGGGGGGGGGGGGATGGAAGAGTGGGTGAGTGAGTGAATGGAAGAGTGGGTGGATGGATGGGTGGGTGGGTGGATGAGTAGATGGAAGAGTGGATGGATGTATGGGTGCAAGAGTAGGTGGGTGGGTGGATGTATGGGTGGAAGAGTGGGTGGGTGGGTGGATGAATGAATGGAAGAGTGGGTGGATGGATGGGTGGGTGGATGTATGGGTGGAAGAGTGGGCGGGTGGGTGGATGAGTAGATGGAAGAGTGGATGGATGGGTGGGTCGGATGCGTGGATGGTGGGTGGGTGGGTGGGTGAAAGAGTGGATGGGCAGGTGGACGGATGAGTGGGTGGATGGGTGGGTGGGTGGAAGAGTGTGGTACAGAGGGTGGGTGGATGGAAGAGTGGGTGGAAGGGTGGGTGAATGGAAGAGTGAATGGGTGGATGAGTAGATGGGTGGATGTGTGGAAGTCTGGATAAAAGAGTGGATGGTTGGATAGGAGGGTGGGTGAGTGGGTGGATGAAAGAGAAAGTGGATGGGCGGGTGGGAGGATAGTTTAAGTGGGTGAGTGGGTGGATGGAAGAGAGGGTGGATGGTGGGTGGGTGGATAGTTTAAGTGGGTGAGTGGGTGGATGGAAGTGAGTGGGTGGATGAGTAGATGAATGGGGGTGTGGAAACCTGGATTGGTGGATGGATGGATGGATGGATGGATGGATGGATGGATGGATGGATGGATGGACGGATGGATGGATGGATGGATGGATGGATGGATGGATGGATGGATGGATGGATGGATGGATGGATGGATGGATGGATGGGAGGAAAGGTGGGATGAATGGAGAAAGGGGATGAGGGATGGATAGATCAAAGGATAGATGGATGAGTGAATGGATGAAAAGATGGATGGATAGATGAAAGGATTGCTGGATGGAAGGGAGAGGGGGGAGGGGGGGGGGGGGAGAGAGGGATGGGATGGATGGAGGGAGGGAAGGAGGGAGGGAGGAAAGGAGGGAGGGAGGGAAGGAGAGGGAGGGAGGGAAGGAGAGGGAGGGAGGGTAGGAGGGAGGGAGGGAAGGAGGGAGGGAAGGATGATTTGATGAAGGGTGGGAGGGTTGGAAGGATCAATGGCTGGCTGGCTGGCTGGCTGGCTGGCTGGCTGGCTGGCTGGCTGGCAGGCTGAATGGATGGTTGAATGGATGGCTGGCTGGCTGGCTGAATGGATGGTTGAATGGATGGCTGGCTGGCTGGCTGAATGGATGGTTGAATGGATGGTTGAATGGAGGGTTGAATGGATGGTTGAATGGATGGCTGAATGGATGGCTGAATGGATGGCTGAATGGCTGGCTGAATGGATGGTTGAATGGATGGCTGAATGGAGGGTTGAATGGATGGTTGAATGGATGGCTGAATGGATGGCTGAATGGATGGTTGAATGGAGGGTTGAATGGATGGCTGAATGGAGGGTTGAATGGAGGGTTGAATGGATGGCTGAATGGATGGTTGAATGGATGGCTGAATGAATGGCTGAATGGATGGTTGAATGGAGGGTTGAATGGAGGGCTGAATGGATGGCTGAATGGATGGTTGAATGGATGGCTGAATGGAGGGTTGAATGGATGGTTGAATGGATGGCTGAATGGATGGCTGAATGGATGGTTGAATGGAGGGTTGAATGGATGGCTGAAATCCAGCCACCCATTCAACCCTCCATTCAACCATCAATTCAGCCATCCATTCAGCCATCCATTCAGCCCTCCATTCAACCCTCCATTCAACCCTCCATTCAACCCTCCATTCAACCCTCCATTCAGAATGGAGGGTTGAATGGAGGGTTGAATGGAGGGTTGAATGGAGGGTTGAATGGAGGGCTGAATGGATGGCTGAATGGAGGGCTGAATGGATGGCTGAATGGATGGTTGAATGGATGGCTGAATGGAGGGTTGAATGGATGGCTGAATGGAGGGCTGAATGGATGGCTGAATGGATGGTTGAATGGATGGCTGAATGGATGGTTGAATGGATGGTTGAATGGAGGGTTGAATGGATGGTTGAATGGATGGCTGAATGGATGGCTGAATGGATGGCTGAATGGCTGGCTGAATGGATGGTTGAATGGATGGCTGAATGGAGGGTTGAATGGATGGTTGAATGGATGGCTGAATGGATGGCTGAATGGATGGTTGAATGGATGGTTGAATGGATGGTTGAATGGATGGTTGAATGGAGGGTTGAATGGATGGTTGAATGGATGGCTGAATGGATGGCTGAATGGATGGTTGAATGGATGGTTGAATGGATGGTTGAATGGAGGGTTGAATGGATGGTTGAATGGATGGCTGAATGGATGGCTGAATGGATGGTTGAATGGATGGTTGAATGGAGGGTTGAATGGATGGTTGAATGGAGGGTTGAATGGATGGTTGAATGGATGGCTGAATGGATGGTTGAATGGATGGTTGAATGGATGGTTGAATGGAGGGTTGAATGGATGGTTGAATGGATGGCTGAATGGATGGCTGAATGGATGGTTGAATGGATGGTTGAATGGAGGGTTGAATGGAGGGTTGAATAAATGGCTGAATGGATGGCTGAATGGTTGGCTGAATGGATGGCTGAATGGATGGCTGAATGGATGGTTGAATGGATGGTTGAATGGAGGGTTGAATGGATGGTTGAATGGATGGTTGAATGGATGGATGAATGGATGGCTGAATGGATGGTTGAATGGAGGGTTGAATGGAGGGTTGAATGGATGGCTGAATGGAGGGTTGAATGGAGGGTTGAATGGAGGGTTGAATGGAGGGTTGAATGGAGGGTTGAATGGATGGCTGAATCGATGGCTGAATGGATGGTTGAATGGAGGGCTGAATGGATGGTTGAATGGATGGCTGAATCGATGGCTGAATGGATGGTTGAATGGAGGGTTGAATGGATGGTTGAATGGATAGACAGACTGATGGATTCTCTGAGACTCACTATGAAGAGATTCTTAGTCTGCCCCTCGTGTTGCGAGATGTTGCGGATCATTTTCATCATGAGAGGGTCGCGAGACTTGAAGGCGAGCTTCATCAGCATCTTCAGACCTGAACCCTCACAGATGAGCGTGGCGGTGCGTTTGTTGGCAGCCAGGTTGATGCACAATGCAATCAGCTCGGGGTCAAGGTTTTCCCCGTTCTCCAGTAACATCTTCATCACCTGTGGTAAACAAAGCATCTTCTTAGCATCTTCATTGCATTTTCATTCACCAGTATAGCCATCATCTTTAAGTTGACTTCATCACCTGTGGTAAACAAAGCATCTTCTTAGCATCTTCATCACCTGTGGTAAACAAAGCATCTTCTTAGCATCTTCATTGCATTTTCATTCACCAGTATAGCCATCATCTTTAAGTTGACTTCCTCACCTGTGGTAAACAAAGCATTTTCTAATGGTCTTCGCCATTTGCAATAACCACGATATCTTCAAAGTGTGTCATCTTTCATCAGGAAACTTATTATCTTTATGACAGTATCACCACAAGCTGTGGAGAAGACACATCCTACACATAGAATCTTCATCATTTGTGGTGAACATGGCATCTTCACACTATCTTCATCTCTGCAGTTAGCACAATAGCTTCCTGACCTGCGTCTTCACATATCTTCATCTCTGCAGTTAGCACAATAGCTTCCTGACCTGCGTCTTCACATATCTTCATCACAGAGGGCAGAATTACTATCAATAAGAAACAAACACACGACAAACACCAAAATCAAAGTCTTTCGGGCACACGAACTTCTTCAGTGATCACAGAGGGCAGAATAAATAGATTATCTTCACAGTATCTGCACTCTTTTCAGTGGCCATCTTCTTCATCAACTACTGCATCATTGTCATATAACATCTTCATTCAGCGCATTCTCCTCATTTCCTGAATGGAACAATGGATCGTAGTCATCCGCAGCAAACATTTAAGAAAAAGGGGCATGCATAATCTTTTCCAGCACGTTCTCCTCCTTTCCTGAATGGAACAATGGATCGTAGTCATCCGCAGCAAACATTTTAGAAAAAGGGGCATGCATAATCTTTTTAAGCACTTTCTCATCCTTTCCTGAATGGAACAATGGATCGTAGTCATCCGCAGCAAACATTTTAGAACAAGAAGAGCAAAGCCCATACAACTCACATGCTTGACCTTGACCTTTATATGACCTT
>JAWQFJ010012783.1:27500-35000 GCA_034096865.1 Theodoxus fluviatilis | reverse complement strand
CGAAACATTCCAACCTAATGGCTCATATCCAATATTAAAATTATATATACTTTATATATACCGAAATAGGAAATTTATAGTTGTCATAACAGACTGGCACTCTATGCAGACTATTTGCTACATACAAACATTACTTTGCTTGCAAGATTTTCTTTCTCTTTTTTTTCTTCTTTTGCATGATCAAAAAAAGTTTAGGGTTGGCAGGAAAAAATGGGTTCAGTCAGGTTACTGCAGCCACAGCTATATGTGACCCTCCACCACGGAATGAGACGCTTTGTCCCTGGAACCATTCGGCGCTAGCACTGGAAATAGGTACAAGGGGTGTGGGTTGTCGATTTTGAGTTTTTGGTTGTTTCTGGTTCAGTAATCCTTTATCTACAAGTTTCTGTAAATATTTTAGTAAAATTCACTTCCAAAGTTAGTAAAAACTGTGTTTAATAAGCACTACCCGTCCGATTTTGGCAAAGCAATCATGCAAAAATCAACATTTTGTTACTACCTGTCACCCCTCTATTTCTTGAGTGGACCCATTGATTTACACATGATTGTGTGGAGAGGTCTTTGTTACCAAGAATACGATTGGTTGGTTTCAAATATAAAGCCAATTAGAAGGCTGAAAACAATAATCCTGAGGGGACACTTTTGTAAACAACACGTCACCAAGGCTGGGGTTCCGCGCCGTGATTGGCCAAATGCGTGCACGTGACGTCAATCGGCCAACCAGCGCGAGGCTTTTATTCAAGATGGCGTCCCATAACGTGTCTGAAGAAAATTTAATTGTTGTCAAAGCTTTGAATTCCGCTCGATATTCTAACATTACGGACCACGGAGATAGTGAACAGATAGAAAGTTTAATCCGAGACTACTTTACAACACCAGCATCAGAGGAAGATGGCTTCAGCGACGATGACGAGGACAGTGGTGATGAAGTGAGTGTTGGTTTGGGTGAGGAAGGATTCGAAGGTGAAGATAGTGCACAGAGTGACAGTGACAACGACGATCAACCACTGGTTGCTGAATGTGATGTGAACAATAAACAGTATCATGCAACTCAACATCCTGATGAGGAAAGGCGAAAGGTGGAGGGATTTGACTGCAGATGCAAAGTCAAGAAGGCTGAGGGTTCTACGGAGTCAACAAAGCAGGGTTGCATTGCACAGTTTTCTGATGATGAGGTGATGGCAAGAAGACTGGACATGAAGGAGTTCTCAGAAGGTAACTATTCATACTTACTCTATGCTGAAATGTTTTTCATTAGTGTTTAATTTGAATTTCATCGTGCAAGTTCGTAAAATTCGTTAGTGATATCTGTTACCAAGAGAGGTTAAAGATAGCAGAAGCAATACTGTTCTTGATAAACAGTGTTTTACTGTTGTTGTCTATTCTGTAGTGATCGCTTGCCTACAGCTTAGGCCTACAGTTCAGACTAACATTTATTTAATTTTGAATGGCATAATGAATTGTGTCCACATTCAGGGATCTCGCTAAGATTTTTGCTTACCGGTAATCCCCCACAACCTAACTCCAGCCTCCCAGCAAGAATCGGTCCCAGTCACGTTACTACCGGTAATGAGTACGTGTTCAAAATACATGCTTACTATTATTGTCATTCAAAGTGTAAGATTATTCATGTACACTACAGGCTCTGAACATCCATGAAGAATTCTTGCTGAGTTGTTGTTCCCCCCCCCCCCCCCCCATTACAATCGGTGCTTGCTGCTTTCTCCCGGTCGTCGGGACCGACAGCTAAACGAAAATCATCAGTTCCTATTGTGGCGTATAAATAGTATAACAATCACTGTGCACCCCACCCCCCCTCCCACCCACCCCACCCCACCCCCATACTTTACTACACAAACAGTTTAGTGTAATCTCATATCACATAGCATTTTGTTTTGTGTTTCTTGGACCTGTGCACATTAGCACTGATTTTAAAATTATTATGAATAGGTTTTTGATCAGTAAGCCATTGTGACAATTTAGCCGTGAACGTACATTTTCGTGTATTTTCTGAAACAATGTTGACAATAAATGACTTTATGTTTCAAACTGAAAATGTGTGTGTTAGTTGTTTATGTTATGTCGTATGACTGTGCCGAATTTCAAAGAAATGCATGCATGGTTGCTAAGGAAACTGTTGTGCTGAAGTTTCTAAACTTTTATTTCAAATTTTATCAGAAACACATTTCCGAGGGTGGGTATATACAAATACCTGTAACTTGGAGACTAATTGTCCGATTTTCAAACGGTTTTCACCATTGTGATTGCCATTTAAAATACTTTCAGACAGAGTAAAAAACTGAAAATGGCCCAGGGGGACAAAGCGACTCATTCCGTGGTGGAGGGTCACATATATGTTTTTTTGCCTGACCTGAACAAACAGCCCCAGACAACACTTCAAAAGCCTTCAAAACCAAATAACAGCTTTCATTTCATTTCCATTCCATTTTCATACTCATTAATACTCACTGAGCAGTCAAACCAGTTTGGGTAGAATGCCCGGCATTTTCTATACTCACTGACACTAAGCATTTAAATACTCATTGGTACTCACTGAGCAGTCCAACCAGTTTGGGTAGCATGCCCAGCTTCATCATCTTGTTACGCAGCTCGGCGTCGAAGGAGAGGTTGAGTAGAAGTCGCAGCGTGATGTTGAGCAGATCCTCATGATCGCATGGCACCAGTTTGGTCAGCTTCTCAATGATGTTACACTCTGCCTGAAACCAAATTCCATCCCTGGTTACATGGCACCAGTTTGGTCAGCTTCTCAATCATGTTACACTCTGCCTGAAACTTTGTGGCCAGGTCTGTCATGGTAGCCTAATCACCATCTTTGAAATTTTCACCGTCCAAACTGCCAAGTCCTCACTCCACACCTTCCTAGCTGCCAGGTCTGTCAATGTCAGTGCAGTTGTCCTTCAGCTCAAAGGTCATGGGGTCCATGCATATCCCTGTGGACTCATAAATGGCTCGGCAGGCCAAGTTTAGAGGGTCAATGTCAGTAGAAACTTGAAAACCATTCCAAACCGCTACATTTTCTACATGTATGTACGATGGTCTGAGGCAGTCACTCAACACAATCCTACTTCAAGGCTGCTGTAAAAGACCAGATTCTCCTTACAAATGGTGGACGTTCCTGGGGTTAAAGGGTGACTACGACTGCATATCTGTGGAACTGAAACTGGCTCAGCATATCCAGTCCAGACTTGCAGAAGCAGGAGCATATGGGGCCCTGGAACTCGGACGGTGCTGCTGGGACTGACACGACTCTGGGACTCCTCTCCCTGGTGGCTTGGGCCTGGCTTCTGTGCACTCTTTCGAAGAAGGCGCCTGCTGATTGGATGAGGATGCGCCATTAGGGGCTGTCCAGAGCCCCTGGCACCAGCTCTATGGGTCTGAGATGGCACCTTTCCAGTGATGATGATGTTAGTCCTTCTGTGTTGAAGATGATTATGACTTCAGCGTCAGGCGGAAGATCTGTGACTGTGGGTCTGGAGGTGACTGATGAGGCCAATCTGACCCCAGAAGGCTCACCCACATGTGCGACACAGGTGGGTGGGTGCCACAGTGGTTGTGGAAGTGTCTCAAGACTTGTGCACTGGACATTTCCTCTGCGCTTCTGCTATGCATGTGATTTCTGCCACATGTGCTCATGAGCTTACAAATGCACACTGGGGAACTCACCATCTCTGTCTTGTTCTCGACGAAGATGCTCAGCTTCTTGAGGAAGGAGACAACCAGGATGAGCAGCTCGTAGTTGTCACGGTTTAGCGTCTTGACCAGCATCTTGACTGCGGCCTTGTTGCGCATCTTCAGCTCTACTTTGGTGTCCTCCGACAGATTCAGCAGCAGATAGTACGCAACTGTCAAAGATGGAAGATCAGATTAGGAGAGGCGGGTTTCTCAGGACTAGGACAAGCTAGCAAAGTTAGTCAAAGGCAATCCAACTGAGGCACGTTTCTCTGGGCTAGGTCATGCTAGCAAAGTTAGTCAAAGGCAATCCAACTGAGGCGCGTTTCTCTGGGCTAGGACACGCTAGCAAAGTTAGTCAAAGGCAATCCAACTGAGGCACGTTTCTCAGGGCTAGGACACGCTAGCAAAGTTAGTCAAAGGCATTGCAACTGCGGTGCGTTTCGGTGTGAAAGGTGTTCAAACCATTCACCCTCTCACCCCTGGCCAGTAAATAAACATACAGAGTTACTGGAAAAACTTCTCCATGGAGGCATCAGGTTTAAATGAATATTAACCAGGATGGAGTGGGCAGAACAATAGGATTCTTGCTAAAACTGGCCTTGACTTATCAGGTGATTGGTGTGCAACAGTTGGAAACAGCATCTGAGTGCTTCATTTGTTTAATTTTCTTTACCTTTTTTATTTATCTGCTCTTCAAATGAGCGACTCTGCAGTTCTATCTAGCCTGAATAAAGTTGTACTCACCACAGGCAAGTGGGTACATGGTTTAGGCACCTTTTGAAATTAAATACGCTTTTTTATAAATCAGATGTGCCAGCCAAATAATTATTCAAGAAGAAAAAATTACAGTGTTCAGTAAGTTTTTTTTAAGGGGTCTCAATCATGCAAACTGAAGTAATTTATAGAGCAAGAACTGATAATGTGCGACTTCCACACATGTGCTTTCATTGTGGTAACTTACTTTTATCAGCATAGTAAGCTATGTAAAGTCATTGATCACAAAAAATCACTAGAGCAGAGCTGGTTAAAGAAAGTGCAAGTCATAATTTCCCTAAATACTCTGCTTTTACAAATCATGTAAGGTTTTTATTAATCACTTCTGACTGTTACATGGGAAAGTGGGGTGGAAAATCTGTAGTAATCTTGTGTTTCACAGGAAAGCAGAGAAGAAAATCTACAGGTGGTATTGGGCATTTCAATGGGCTAAAGGGATAAAACACACACATTCCTACTGTGCAAAATGTACAAAAACACACTCCCACTGTGTTAAATGTACAAACACACACTCCCACTGTGTCAAATGTACAAACACACACTCCCACTGTTTTAAATGTACAAACACACACTCCCACTGTGTTAAATGTACAAACACACACTCCCACTGTGTCAAATGTACAAACACACACTCCCACTGTGTTAAATGTACAAACACACACTCCCACTGTGTCAAATGTACAAACACACACTCCCACTGTGTTAAATGTACAAACACACACTCCCACTGTGTCAAACGAACACACACTCCCACTGTGTAAAACAAACACATACTCCCACTGTGTAAAACAAACACACACTCCCACTGTGTAAAACAAACACACACTCCCACTGTGTAAAACAAACACACACTCCCACTGTGTAAAACAAACACACACTCCCACTGTGTTAAATGTACAAACACACACTCCCACTGTGTCAAATGAACAAACACACACTCCCACTATGTCAAATGAACAAACACACACTCCCACTGTGTTAAATGTACAAACACACACTCCCACTGTGTCAAATGAACAAACACACACTCCCACTGGGTCAAACAAACACACACTCCCACTGTGTCAAATGAACAAACACACACTCCCACTGGGTCAAACAAACACACACTCCCACTGTGTCAAATGAACATGCACTCCCACTGTGTAAAACAAACACACACTCCCACTGTGTAAAACAAACACACGCTCCCACTGTGTAAAACAAACACACACTCCCACTGTGTAAAACAAACACACGCTCCCACTGTGTAAAACAAACACACTCTCCCACTGTGTAAAACAAACACACACTCCCACTGTGTAAAACAAACACACGCTCCCACTGTGTAAAACAAACACACACTCCCACTGTGTAAAACAAACACACGCTCCCACTGTGTAAAACAAACACACGCTCCCACTGTGTAAAACAAACACACACTCCCACTGTGTAAAACAAACACACACTCCCACTGTGTCAAATGTACAAACACACACTCCCACTGTGTAAAACAAACACACACTCCCACTGTGTAAATCAAACACACACTCCCACTGTGTAAAACAAACACACACTCCCACTGTGTCAAATGAACAAACACACACTCCCACTGTGTAAAACAAACACACACTCCCACTGTGTAAAACAAACACACACTCCCACTGTGTCAAATGAACAAACACACACTCCCACTGTGTAAAACAAACACACACTCCCACTGTGTAAAACAAACACACACTCCCACTGTGTAAAACAAACACACGCTCCCACTGTGTAAAACAAACACACGCTCCCACTGTGTAAAACAAACACACACTCCCACTGTGTAAAACAAACACACACTCCCACTGTGTAAAACAAACACACACTCCCACTGTGTAAATCAAACACACACTCCCACTGTGTAAAACAAACACACACTCCCACTGTGTAAAACAAACACACACTCCCACTGTGTCAAATGAACAAACACACACTCCCACTGTGTAAAACAAACACTCACTCCCACTGTGTAAAACAAACACACACTCCCACTGTGTCAAATGACCAAACACACACTCCCACTGTGTAAAACAAACACACACTCCCACTGTGTAAAACAAACACACACTCCCACTGTGTGAAACAAACACACACTCCCATTGTGTAAAACACACACTCCCACTGTGTCAAACGAACACACACTCCCACTGTGTCAAATGAACACACACTCCCATTGTGTCAAAGGAACACACAAAGGAAACACACAGTCAACACACCTCTGAGAAGCTGCTCCTGTTTCCGGACCAAGCTCTCAAACTTCTTCAGACTTTTCTCGTAGTCCTCTGCAAGCTTCTTGCTGTCCTTGTCTGCCAAAGGTGACTTGGGTCAAGGTCATACTGTTTAGAACTTGACATAACAAATTTTACTTTCATGCAAACATCCCCATGTCCCGTTCAACATACCTACCACAAGTGAATCAGATTTTTACACACATGTGTAGGTTCTGAAACAACCGTGACAAAATCCTGTGCGAAGTTGGGTGCTGGTTAATTGTCTGGAATAGCTGAACGCCACTAAGCTATGCGATACCAAAGATGTCTTCAATGATACTATCATATATAGTTCAATTGTGTGCACTTTTTGCTTTTCCCACGTTTTTGCTACTGACTGTTGAGAAGTTCGGCACCACAAACATTTTGGATGCAAAAGTTCTTCATGCTCACAGTTTGAAAGAGAAAAAGAGTTTCCTAAGAATGTCTCAGTCTGATTTAGAAATAGGTCAGTATCTAAACGCAACATGCAAGGAGCATGGGTGGCCAATAAACAGAAAACTGCATGAAATGAGTAATGTCTCAGTCTGATTTAGAAATAGGTCAGTATCTAAACGCAACATGCAAGGAGCATGGGTAGCCAATAAACAGAAAGCTGCATGAAATGAGTAATGTCTCAGTCTGATTTAGAAATAGGTCAGTATCTAAACGCAACATGCAAGGAGCATGGGTAGCCAATAAACAGAAAGCTGCATGAAATGAGTAATGTCTCAGTCTGATTTAGAAATAGGTCAGTATC
>JAWQFJ010012783.1:0-22500 GCA_034096865.1 Theodoxus fluviatilis | reverse complement strand
TGGTAGTTGCCTCCCTTTCATGATGGTGCTCCGTTAGAGGCCCAACAATTTTCCGGGACCTAGTGAAGCTCTGACAGTTCCAAGGCCAAGAAAAATTCTGGGTGTGGCACGGAAGGAGTTAATGCAAATCTTTTTTTCATACAAAAATATTTTAATGTGATGAAATTAGAAAAACCCTGTAAAAGTCACTTTTCTGCTCCCAAAATAGCCATAAACTCTAACTATTCTCAATGTTACCATGAATAATTTACCAGATGCGACACTGGTGTCTCATCCAGTTTTAAAGATACATAATGCAACTCACATCTGGCCATAATAAGTTAGTTGATAGATCATCCCACTTAGAAGGCAATTCTTTGCACACTTTCAGCAATCATGAAAACACACACACAATACAGGTTCATTCTGTATGTACTGTTATGTACGCACATACTGTTAGCACATAGAAAAGCAGTTCCATTTGATTCAGTCCAATGACATTCCTTCAGTTGGGCATGAATTTTCTCCAGTTTAATTTAGTTGGTATGACTCAGTTCTAAATCAAAATAATCTTTGTGAGAACTTGTGAGTGTGTGTGTGTGTGTGTGTGTGTGTGTGTGTGTGTGTGTGTGTGTGTGTGTGTGTGTGTGTGTGTGTGTGCGTGTGTGTGTGTGTGCGTGCGTGCGTTGTCTGTCTCTTATATGAAAGCATGCATGCATGCACACACACACATGCATGCATGCATGCATGTATATATGAAGCATGATGTTCACACAATATACATTTAAAATAATTTAATGAAACCAGAAATGAATCCAATCATATACTCCAAGAGAGGCAATACAGAAGATAAAGTTCTCTGCCCGCTGGCTCACAGTACCGAGTTGTAATGTTTTGTAGAGACACTACTAATAATGATTGCTGGTCTGCTCTAAAATTATTTAAATATTAATTATTATCTAAGCTTTTATGAGGCAAAAACTCTGAGCATAATGAAGCTTTGCTGGGTAAGGGTAATAGTAAGTGCTTTTTGGAAAATGCTATTTCATTCATTTGGATACATGTGTGTGTGAGTGTGCAAGTGTGTGTGTGCAGCGAGTGCGTGTGTGTGCAGCGAGTGTGTGTGCGGCGAGTGTGTGTGTGTGTGCGAGTGTGTGCGCGTGTGTATGTGTGTGTGCAGCGAGTGCGTGTGCAGCGAGTGTGTGTGCGGCGAGTGTGTGTGTGTGCGAGTGTGTGCGCGTGTGTATGTGTGTGTGCGTGTGTGTGCGAGTGTGTGTGTGTATGTGTGCGTGTGTGTGCGAGTGTGTGTGTGTGAGTGTGAGTGTGCGAATGTGAGTGTGTGTGTGTGTGTGTGTGTGTGTGTGTTTGTGTGCAGCGAGTGTGTGTGCGGCGAGTGTGTGTGTGTGCGAGTGTGTGCGCGTGTGTATGTGTGTGTGCAGCGAGTGTGTGTGCGGCGAGTGTGTGTGTGTGCGAGTGTGTGCGCTTGTGTATGTGTGTGTGCGTGTGTGTGCGAGTGTGTGTGTGTGTGCGTGTGTGTGCGAGTGTGTGTGTGTGAGTGTGTGTGTGCGAATGTGAGTGTGTGTGTGTGTGTGTGTGTGTTTGTGTGTGCGAGTGTGTGTGTGTGTGTGTGTGTGTGTGAGTGTGTGCAAGTGTGTGTGTGTGTGCAAGTGTGTGTGTGTGTGCAAGTGTGTGTGTGTGCACGCGTGTGTGTGAGTGCGTGTGTGTGTGTGTTAACATTTCTCAGCACCATTCATCACATTACATTAATATGCTCATGGCACAACACCACAACACTGGGAAAATATAAGTTTTGAAGCCAGCATTGAAAGATGCCAAACAAAGGATGACTTCAGTGACTCAGGAAGCTGATATCACACATCTATTCATTTATCCCACCATACTGCAGGACCGTCTGTAAGAGATTCTCAATCAATCAACCAGATACTGAGATCAGATAGGCAGGCGGGTGAGTAGGCAGGCGGGTGAGTAGGCAGGCAGGCATAAGGACGAAAGGAAGATATCTGTTCATGTTGTCATTTATGAAGTCATTATCCACAACAAAAGCAGATATGCTTTCTTGGATCCTTTCTCTCTTATTTCCTTTAGACGTTCCTGTCAAATATCAGCCATCACATCAACATGCAAATGACATGCGCGCACTTTACAACTACAGTAAACGTTTCTTTGCCATCACAATAACGTGGTGTCAAGGAAAGTGTGGCCAATCAGACGATCCATTCGCACATGCAACCATCATCGACCACAAACCATCATCTATCAACAACGAACCAAATTCGGAGATGAATCATGCGAATGGAAATTAGCGATGAACATCATCTTCGGGCGTTCGGCAGTTCGGGGCACTCTCGAAATGATTATTTCAAACCACTCCTTTTGGTTATTGCCTGACCTATGAATAATGAAACATTGCTCGTGTGTGGCTGGCGTGCTAAAGTTTAGTTGAAATACTGTTATTACAAAGGGATGTTTAATTATACCCATGAGCTGAGCAATCGCAGTGGCCAACGCATCATCGCCCATGCAGTCCACACTCCAGTCGTGTCGGTGCTATCAACTCAACGTTTCATCAAAAGTTAAACACAAAAGCGAATTTTGAAAAGGTCGCAAAACATTACCGTTTCAAATATCTCGCATCTTCTGCTTGCATCATCATGGTGGCGTTGTATTCTATTTCGCAGGATCCGAGAAATTCCGAAATATTATTTTAGTCGTTAATGAAAACAAGCCTGTCCGTGGTTGCAGCCATGTCAAAATATTTTGCACTCTCTAACCAAAAAATCGTAGATCATTTTTTTATTATTATCATTTATAACTACATCGAAAAATTCAATGATGATCTTATTTGATGTATTCAGTAGTTGCCATGAGAGATTACGACGAAGAAGTAATATATTACATATATTCCTATCTGCTTAGAGAGTACAACAACTGCCGCAGCATGGCGGAAACAGACTCGCGCGCCGGTGACCCTGATGGCGACGAAAACCAAAACACTGACGATGCGAGTTTTTATGGGAAAGCGAAGGATTACTGGGAAGGGATTCCTCCTTCGCTCGACGGCATGCTAGGTGGTTTTGCAAAGATCTCACCCACTGACATCGATGGCTCACGTGCTTTCCTTCGACCGTTTCTGAAGGTAAGATGAACATGATGCCGAACTAACGCGCCAAAATTTAATAGCAACGCGTCTCTGGTGGATTATCCATGAATGTAGCGCTTCGGCACACGTCTCATCTCATGTGACACCACATTGAAGAAGTAAGGTGTACTCCCGCAGCTGTGGAGATCGAGTGAAGCAGTAACAAAACACCTCTGTGAAGCCCCGCCTGTGATCTTGACCATAACAACGAACACCCGGGACATTCAAATCGACATGATGATTGCGCGGATTCATTGACTGCAGCATCCTTCCTTTTTCGTACTTTGTATCCTTGAAGCATGTCCATTTGATAGATTAGTTGAATGCACAGAGCTGTCTCTCAATGGCATATATATGGGAGTTGTCATAATACTCATATGAGTTGCCGGATATAGTTGAGGAGGTCGACCCGGTTGCTTCTGTTGACGTGCTGGTTTTGGCACATTCACGGATTGCCAGTGCATGATATCCCGCGCTCGCCAAGTTATTAGAGTAATTAGACTCCGTTAAGCATGCAGGGAATGCAACGAAGTATGAGTAAACACTCAAGTAAAGTGGGGGATATCATGCTTACATTGATTATTGGCCAGTTAATGTCCCTGCTTTAAGTGTAGCATCATTCTGATTATTTATCAGTTCCTGTGTGCATGTGCTCATGCAAGCACACACACACACATACACACTCACACGCATGCTCACACACATGCTCACACACATGCTCACACACATGCTCACAAACATGCTCATACACAAACACACACACGTGCTCACATGAACACACACACATGCTCACACAAGCACACACACACATGCTCACACAAGCACACACACACACACACACACACACACACACACACACACACACACACACACACACACACACACACACACACGCTCAATCACACATCCACACTCACATGCCACACACACACACACACACTCACGCCACACACACACGTGCACTGAGATGCACGCACACACACTCAAGCACAAGCTTTCCCATATTGACTCTTCACCCAGAATCAAAAGTGCATCATGGGTAATGCAATGTGTACATGTGCAGCTCCTTCAGTGCTAACTTTGCTGAGCATGAAGATCTAAACGTCTTGATCAGAAAACACTCTTAGAATGAACAAGTGTGTGTGTGTGTGTGTATGTGTGTGTGTGCATGCATGCGTGTGCATACTTGTTTGTGTTCAAGAAGCTTTGGTGTGAAAAACCTTCAGGCACTAATAGTTTTCAGTCATGTATTTCAGGTGGGAGGTGGAAAGACTGGCACACTTCAAGCCTTGGACTGCGGGGCTGGCATTGGCCGCATCACCAAGCGCCTCCTGCTGCCCATCTTTGACAAGGTAGACATGGTGGAACTCAACCAGAAATTCCTGGACAAGGCGCGGGCTTTCATCGGCGCCGACTCCACTCGTGTCGATCGCCTCATCTGCAGTGGACTGCAGGATTTTGCTCCGGAGTCTGGTCGCTATGACGTCATCTGGTCTCAGTGGGTCCTTGGTCACCTGACTGATGAACACCTCCTGGCATTTTTCAAGCGGTGCCAGGCGGGCTTGAAGTCTGAAGGCATCCTTGTGGTGAAGGAGAACGTCACCTCGGGGACGCAGCGTGACTTTGACGACCAGGACAGCAGTTACACCAGGTCTTATGCCACTCTGCTGAGCCTCATGCTGAAAGCTGGACTGACTCTGCTGAAGCAGGAGAAACAGAAGGGATTCCCCAAGGGCCTCTACGATGTGTACATGTTTGCCCTCAGATGATTTCTGCACTGGGTCGCCTGCTGTTAAGTTCTGTATGTCTGTGTACATGAGCCCTGATACCTGTTTTTGATTGACTGTATACGTAGCCTGTGTTAAGATATTTTGCAATATTAAAGTGTTCAATGAATAAGCCTGTGTTTATAGTGTTTGGACTGTATGTATGTGCATTTGTGTGTGTGTGTGTGTGTGTGTGTGTGTGTGAGCATGGATGTACATGTGCATACAGTTGGCAAAATCTTGGGTAAATTGCATGGTTTTTGTTTGCTACTCAACTCCTTGTTGGGGGGAAGCAAATCAAGTCAATAGCAACTCTAGGAACAATGCTTCTGTAACCTGCAAGTGTTAAAAGGCAGAAATTTTGACAATGTCTTTTTCAGTTACTTCTTTGGTGAAGGGCTGTGAACTGTTCCCGTAGTGAACTGCTTAGGTTTCCAGCTGGAGCAGTGCTTGGTAGAACCCAGGTACACTTTTGGGGCTGTACTAACTGCTGAACTGGAAATTAGACTGCTATTTCTGCTCACAGCTCAGCAAGATCTTTAGGGTTAATGGCATTTCACCTAAGAATGCAACTGAAGAATCCAAATACCAGTAAACTTAACATACCTTGACAACTGCAGACTGAGCAGTTTTTGGAAAGGTTTGATGCTTTGTAATAATTGTAATCTTATATTTATATAAAAAAATATTAAATGGGAAATTATTTTGGGAAATGTTGCCACCAGTTGCCTCTGTACAGCTCACAGCGCCCAGTAACCAGCTGAACTTCTCAGAGCCCAGTAAGCAGTTTAACTTCTCAGCGCCCAGTAACCAGCTGAACTGCTCAGCACCCAGTAAGCAGTTTAACTTCTTAGCGCCCAGTAACCAGCTGAACTTTGCAGCGCCCAGTAACCAGCTGAACTTCTCAGTGCCCAGTAAGCAGTTTAACTTCTTAGCGCCCAGTAACCAGCTGAACTGCTCAGCACCCAGTAGCCAGTTTAACTTTGCAGCGCCCAGTAACCAGCTGAACTGCTCAGCGCCCAGTAAGCAGTTTAACTTCATAGCGCCCAGTAACCAGTTTAACTTCACAGCGCCCAGTAACCAGCTGAACTTCATAGCGCCCAGTAACCAGCTGAACTTCACAGCGCCCAGTAACCAGCTGAACTTCACAGCGCCCAGTAAGCAGTTTAACTTCACAGCGCCCAGTAACCAGTTTAACTTCACAGCGCCCAGTAACCAGTTTAACTTCACAGTGCCCAGTAACCAGTTTAACTTCACAGTGCCCAGTAAGCAGTTTAACTTCTTAGCGCCCAGTAACCAGCTGAACTTCTCAGTGCCCAGTAGCCAGTTTAACTTTGCAGCGCCCAGTAACCAGCTGAACTGCTCAGCGCCCAGTAAGCAGTTTAACTTCACAGCGCCCAGTAACCAGCTGAACTTCACAGCGCCCAGTAAGCAGTTTAACTTCACAGCGCCCAGTAACCAGTTTAACTTCACAGCGCCCAGTAACCAGTTTAACTTCACAGCGCCCAGTAACCAGTTTAACTTCACAGTGCCCAGTAAGCAGTTTAACTTCACAGCGCCCAGTAACCAGCTGAACTTCTCAGTGCCCAGTAAGCAGTTTAACTTCTTAGCGCCCAGTAACCAGCTGAACTTCACAGCGCCCAGTAACCAGCTGAACTGCTCAGCACCCAGTAGCCAGTTTAACTTTGCAGCGCCCAGTAACCAGCTGAACTGCTCAGCGCCCAGTAAGCAGTTTAACTTCACAGCGCCCAGTAACCAGCTGAACTTCACAGCGCCCAGTAACCAGCTGAACTTCACAGCGCCCAGTAACCAGCTGAACTGCTCAGCACCCAGTAGCCAGTTTAACTTTGCAGCGCACAGTAACCAGCTGAACTGCTCAGCGCCCAGTAAGCAGTTTAACTTCTTAGCGCCCAGTAACCAGCTGAACTTTGCAGCGCCCAGTAACCAGCTGAACTTCTCAGTGCCCAGTAAGCAGTTTAACTTCTTAGCGCCCAGTAACCAGCTGAACTTCACAGCGCCCAGTAACCAGCTGAACTTCACAGCGCCCAGTAACCAGCTGAACTGCTCAGCACCCAGTAGCCAGTTTAACTTTGCAGCGCCCAGTAACCAGCTGAACTGCTCAGCGCCCAGTAAGCAGTTTAACTTCACAGCGCCCAGTAAGCAGTTTAACTTCACACCGCCCAGTAAGCAGTTTAACTTCACAGCGCCCAGTAACCAGTTTAACTTCACAGCGCCCAGTAACCAGCTGAACTTCACAGCGCCCAGTAAGCAGTTTAACTTCGCAGCACCCAGTAACCAGTTTAACTTCACAGCACCCAGTAAGCAGTTTAACTTCACAGCGCCCAGTAACCAGCTGAACTTCACAGCGCCCAGTAAGCAGTTTAACTTCACAGCGCCCAGTAACCAGTTTAACTTCACAGCACCCAGTAAGCAGTTTAACTTCGCAGCACCCAGTAACCAGTTTAACTTCACAGCGCCCAGTAACCAGTTTAACTTCACAGCGCCCAGTAACCAGCTGAACTTCACAGCGCCCAGTAAGCAGTTTAACTTCACAGCGCCCAGTAACCAGTTTAACTTCACAGCACCCAGTAAGCAGTTTAACTTCACAGCACCCAGTAACCAGTTTAACTTCACAGCACCCAGTAACCAGTTTAACTTCACAGCGCCCAGTAAGCAGTTTAACTTCACAGCGCCCAGTAAGCAGTTTAACTTCACACCGCCCAGTAAGCAGTTTAACTTCACAGCACCCAGTAACCAGTTTAACTTCACAGTGCCCAGTAACCAGCTGAACTTCACAGCACCCAGTAAGCAGTTTAACTTCACAGCGCCCAGTAACCAGTTTAACTTCACAGTGCCCAGTAACCAGCTGAACTTCACAGCGCCCAGTAACCAGCTGAACTGCTCAGCACCCAGTAGCCAGTTTAACTTCACAGTGCCCAGTAACCAGCTGAACTTCACAGCACCCAGTAAGCAGTTTAACTTCACAGCGCCCAGTAACCAGTTTAACTTCACAGTGCCCAGTAACCAGCTGAACTTCACAGCGCCCAGTAAGCAGTTTAACTTCACAGCGCCCAGTAACCAGTTTAACTTCACAGCGCCCAGTAACCAGTTTAACTTCACAGCGCCAAGTAAGCAGTTTAACTTCACAGCGCCCAGTAAGCAGTTTAACTTCACAGCGCCCAGTAACCAGTTTAACTTCACACCGCCCAGTAACCAGCTGAACTGCTCAGCGCCCAGTAACCAGCTGAACTTCACAGCGCCCAGTAACCAGTTTAACTTCACAGCGCCCAGTAACCAGTTTAACTTCACAGTGCCCAGTAAGCAGTTTAACTTCACAGCGCCCAGTAACCAGCTGAACTTCTCAGCGCCCAGTAAGCAGTTTAACTTCTTAGCGCCCAGTAACCAGCTGAACTGCTCAGCGCCCAGTAACCAGCTGAACTTCACAGCGCCCAGTAACCAGTTGAACTTCACAGCGCCCAGTAAGCAGTTTAACTTCACAGCGCCCAGTAACCAGCTGAACTTCACAGCGCCCAGTAACCAGTTTAACTTCACAGCGCCCAGTAACCAGCTGAACTTCACAGCGCCCAGTAACCAGTTTAACTTCACAGCGCCCAGTAACCAGCTGAACTTCACAGCGCCCAGTAAGCAGTTTAACTTCACAGCGCCCAGTAAGCAGTTTAACTTCACAGCGCCCAGTAACCAGTTTAACTTCACACCGCCCAGTAACCAGCTGAACTGCTCAGCGCCCAGTAACCAGCTGAACTTCACAGCGCCCAGTAACCAGTTTAACTTCACAGCGCCCAGTAACCAGTTTAACTTCACAGTGCCCAGTAAGCAGTTTAACTTCACAGCGCCCAGTAACCAGCTGAACTTCTCAGTGCCCAGTAAGCAGTTTAACTTCTTAGCGCCCAGTAACCAGCTGAACTGCTCAGCGCCCAGTAACCAGCTGAACTTCACAGCGCCCAGTAACCAGCTGAACTTCACAGCGCCCAGTAACCAGTTTAACTTCACAGCGCCCAGTAACCAGCTGAACTTCACAGCGCCCAGTAAGCAGTTTAACTTCACAGCGCCCAGTAACCAGTTTAACTTCACAGTGCTCAGTAAGCAGTTTAAATTCTCAGTGCTCAGTAAGCAGTTTAACTTCTTAGCGCCCAGTAACCAGTTTAACTTCACAGCACCCAGTAACCAGTTTAACTTCACAGCGCCCAGTAAGCAGTTTAACTTCACAGCGCCCAGTAACCAGTTTAACTTCACAGCGCCCAGTAACCAGTGGAACTTCTCTACTGGTGAAGCACTCTGCCCGATGATGCAGTTCAAGGATCTGTGCCGCTTTGAATACCACATCCACTAGCGGCGTGCAACTACAGGTCAAGCACTAACACTGCTCAGCTATACAGCCCCACTAAGACCCTGCCAGAAACATTTGTGAGTGAGGGTTTCATGTCCATTGCTTCTTTGGGTTGGATGTGGTATGTTATGACCTGTTCATTCCTGTGCATGGTCTGGTACGTTCGTCTACGATGGTGTGAATGCACAGTCAGGTCTCGGTGATCTGACCATGTCCGAATGTCCCCATTATCCTCTTTGGCTGCTTGGGGCCGCCCCTTGCGAGTTGCTGGAGCAGAGCCAGTAAACCCAGCAGCCAGGGATTCCAGTTCAGGGAGGCATTAAGTGGCTCTGGCTGTGCTGGGTTCCATGTGCAAGTCATCATCATCATCATCGTCGTCGTCAACATCATCTTTATCATCATCATCAATAGCAGACAGACTTCTGCCGAAGGCATGTATTAAAGCATAAGTATGCAAGTTCGTAGGCAGCAATGCATATCCAGGATGTTACAGATTCTTTTTGTACCGCATGTCCATATATGGTAATGCCAAAGGCAAAGGTGCTTTTATTTTCAACAGTGTGACTTTCCACCCATTGATGGATGCTCAAAACACAGGTTGCCCTCTAGTCAACAAGGTACTCACTTTATCAGTCCGATACCATATTACTGCCCTGGAGACCATGCCATCAAAGTTATCCATCACAAGTTCCATCTTGGCCCTCACAGGTACCCATTTTACTCCTGAGTGGGGAGAAGCTATGTGAATAAAGCACCTTGCTCAAGGATGTAACGATGATCCACCCAGCTTTGACTGTTGCACCCACTAGTAACAAGTGACAGCAGGGCAAGCACGATAACCCCTCTGCTTGTATTCAGTAACAAACAATCAATCCAGCATTGAATGTGGCATGTCTTGTAGATCTATATCATTTGGATCAGGCAAACAGAACCACATCATTTTCCCTCCGGATATTGCCGTTTCATAAGAATGTATGCATGCAAACATGCATATCGCCCATACATATATTGCACATGCGCGCGCACGCGCGCGCGCACGCACGCACGCACGCACACACACACAGACACCTTTCTTGAGACAAAACTGAGGGCAAAAATGGTGAAATGAGATTCTTTTATTGCTCACAAAGACAAAAGTTTTATAGTGTAAAAAAAATATCAAAACGTATATTGCCAGCTCAAAAGATGACGAAAAAGTTTTGTGGGCTGAACTTAGACCAAGCACAACTGCATTTCTGATGCATACTTTCTAACAGCAAATGGAAGGACATGTTCTATACGAGTCATCAATGGCAAACTAGCAGTTCATATGTATACAAAATGACTAATAAGAATTCACCTCCAGTAAACCAGCCAGACAAAAATGTATGATGTTCCATAATTTCATAAAACTTTTCAAAAGCACTAGACCTGTCAGAAAGACAGAGCACTGTCATTTTTGCAAATCTGGTTGAGTAAATATTCAAGTTCAAAATTTTACCATTTCTATAAAATACCAGGGCGAAAAAGTGGAGCATCTCATAGAAAAAATGTGGTCAAAATATCCATGATGAAGGCAATCTTTGGCTGGACAGATGAAGAGGATGCTAAGGTGATTGCTTATGTGAAACCAGTGACTCGTCAGAACCCTGCAAGGATAACTGCATGTCACTCAGAAAGATGGTAATTTCTGGATGTTATCAATTCATTTTTCTTTTTTACCATGATATAAATCCAAATGTTGCCTACAATGTGCACAAAACTGAATCCTGATCACTCAAATACTGAATATTTATTGAGATATAGCATTGTCTGAAGATGCATGGTCAGTCACTTGTTGACCTATTTTGCCCATTTTTTTCTCTCCAAAAAGCATCCAGCGAGTTACACTGGGTTTTCCCTTGCAAGGTCACATGTATGTGAAGCTTCAGCCGGGGCAAATGGGTACCTTGTGCACTTTCAAGTCTGGAAAAAACAAAACTTTACATCTCATGTTTGGAGGGGGAGAGAGTGGAGGATTTAGGGTTTGGAGTGATAAGGATAAATCAATTTTTGCACCAATCATGTTGCACAGTTCCACAGGCCACACCAATTCCTTTGGAAATATAGTTTTAAAGTTCTGAATTCTGAAAGAAGACCAGGAAGAAATGTAGCTTTTTTTTTACCTGCTGGGAAATAAACCGGTAGAACTGATTCAGAATACATCACTGTCTCAGTAGTTACTTCAGTTTGTAAGTGAGTAAGGCATAACTATGGAAATGCTTGGGGTGTGGGGTGGAGAGGTGGGGTGAAGGGGGGGTGGAGTGATGGATTGGGGTGGGGGCGAGAGAGATTCTTGACACCCCTAAGTTTAAAATGCAGCAGACATTGTCATGAGCTTGTCTTTCTACCTCATGTAGAAATAGTTTCTGGTCATTCATAGTTCAGTCAGAAAGCCCAAATGCAGAGCTGTTTAATACAGAAGGTCACCACACACACGAAGCCAGGGGAGAACTTTTCATTTGGAAAAAGATGTCTCTTTTCCCGTGTCAAACACAGCAACAAATGCCACTTTAAAGATAAACATTACAACTTCAACTAACATTTATCAATGTTGTGGAGGACAAAAAATGGACTAGCTGTTTTGATAGATACTGTTTACTCCAATGAAATGGAGAAGTTTGTGGGCATTTTTCATCAGTATACTGCATATTTTCATATTGGAAATGTAGTTAAGATTATGAAACAAAACTATCATATGGGCACATCAAATTTTCATAACTGGATAGTGATGCAGACATTTATTTCACCATCTAAGCAGACAGCAAAAGAATCTCCATTGATATACAGAAGGCAAATACATCTTTAACTACAACAATTTCTACACACCTAAGGCTAAACTTCCTTTTCTTTCAGTGAATGGTGCCAACTATGCCGAACGGCCATAAGTCTTATGGCACCAGAACTATTTGACATCAACTCTGCTAAAAGGGAAGCTTATGGAACACTGAAAACAGAGATGATCCACACAGTGACAACTGACATCACAAAGACATATAGAACATCTGCACAATTCTCGTTTTTGTGGTAGTGAAGTTGGACATTTGTTCCTTGCAACTCCATCAGAAATTCTGTCTGAGTTACATAGGTATGCACATGGATACATTCTGAAAATGGAAACAATCAGCTGCTTCACATGTGCTTTCCGTGTATATCCGATTGGAAATTTTAATACAAACTTAATGTGAGGATTATGCTCAACAAGATGGGAAGTAATTGTACTTTTCCCCCAAAAGAATCTTTGGTCTTTAAGGTCAACATGACTTTTAGAATGAGACAAAAGTATACGGAGAGCCTTGTACAAAACGCCTTACAACATTGACATGTATACAATCTTTGCTTTTATCATATCAGAGCTGACCCATGCTATTGTAACTGTGATCCCCTTCTGAAATCTTTTAGCTCTGCATGGGAGGAAAGCTATGTTGACTATTTGGTACATACAGCTCCGTGTTAAATAATCAAGGGCAGATTTAATACTTGAAAATTTACTGATGGGGTGCTCGTGAAAAATGTCCAATTCCAATAACTGGCAAATGCAATAACTTAGATCACTCACTCAACCATCTTTGGAGTGTGAACAAATTCTTTAAAGAACTTTTTCAACTCGCACAGTTACAGGCAGTACACAGTCGGACTGGTTGAGTGTTGGCTACAAGTATAAGAGGCTATAATGAACGTTAATAACAATACTATGGATAAAGCTTTTTTTTCTCCTCCGAAGATTATGTACACACACACACACACATTTGTTTCACTTAGAAGAACGAGTCATTATCGGAATTTTACATTCTAAAAAGCACATTGAGCACACAGCCAACACTCAAGGCACAAACAGCTCACAAACAGCCAGGTCATTGCTAAGATACCAAAGTATAAAAGAATCGAATGAAACTAAAAGTTGACTGTTTGGCATCAGACCATTGCCATTCACTTTCATCATTGACGTCTCTCACTCTCTCTCTTCAACAATTGGGGTTTACATTTGGAATGAACAATATAAAAAAACTCCTGTTAATCATTAGTTGTGAAGCATCTAACCACTTGGAAAAAAAACACAATTGGTCCTGATAAGAACTAAAGCGACAGACCAAAATCTGACCATTACAAATTAAACTTCCCACAGATCCGCTCAGTCAGCATCAACATTTCTGTTGGAAGAATGCAAAACGACATGATGATCATTGTTACAGTACGTTGACTAAAACAGGGATTTCAACATACTCAAACACAAACACTTCAGCCCACAACAAAGGTAAGTTTTCAGGATTTCAACATCCTACAAAGTGTAACATGGAATTACTATTGAGATGATGATGATGATGATGATGATGATGACGATGAGATGACGATGATGATGATGACAACGATGATGACGACGATGATGATGATGATAAATAGCCCAAATGACAGAAAGTGTTTAGGTTGGAAGTTATGACACTGACTTCAAAATCAGATTTACAAGGAAAGGTTTACATTTTACAACTTCTGAGCAATCATGCAAATTAATTGCACACACTTTCAAGTTCCCAACTGATTTGGCAACAAAACCCTTCATTTGCAAAAGAAATCATCACGTCTGAACATCATTCTCTGGCTGGAAAATTTTGTTTTTGATCAAATTATTTAGAAATAACTACAATTGAAATCAACAATTAAAAGAACTATTGCCCAATGCAAGCCCATTGGGAAAAAAGGGCTACAGGTATATTACCAATAAAATAGCAATACTTTGTTAAAAAATGCTTTCTAAATTCTTTACAATCTAAAATGTTGTTTGTCTGGAATGGCATATGTGCACACATTTTCTTGGAACACTAAAACTCAAACAGATAATACATTTTTTCCTCATACCACACACTACATTTAATTGCTAATTTTATTCTTTTATAAAAGCATACACGGAATTTGACATAGTCAGAATAATTTTATTTTTATTTGCCATACAGTCATGGGTGGGGGTGGGGGGGTGTCTCTTGTTCAAGGGGAATAACTCTTGCACTTTTAAAGTAACTAAAAAACGATAAGCTAGTCAAAATGTCTTTTAAATAAACTACTGAAAGAAACTAAATCCATTATTCTCTGCAGCCAGCTGAAATATTATTTCAGGGTCATTGAAAGGTACAAATGTTGATAATGAAATGTAAGAATGAAATGCAAACAGTAACAATGCAAATAATTATTTTTTTAAGTAACAAATGATTGGTTGGTTATCATGTGACTTCTCAAACAAAATGAATTCACAGAAATGGACTAGTGTTTGAATATTTTTGGTAACACTGTGAAATTGAGACATTGTACCGTGTGCTCAAAGCGGCACACTGCATATGCATGCACGCATGCTTGCAAGTATGCACACACTACATGTGCATGAAGACATGCACACACACACATCCACACACGTACATGTATGCATACATACTGTTCATTAACATTATCATATGCAATTACATGAAAGCATATTCACAGATGGAAATATGTAATCATTACATATAAATACACAACTCCTTCAGTTAATAGTAAGTCATGTATAAAACCACATTTCCATGATGGAGAACTAGGCAAAACATTTGTAGAAAAACCTCCCACTTTCACAACTGCAACAGCAGGCAAAAACCTAAAGCTAAGTCAATCTTGTACAGTCCATGTTGCACCTTAGGATTGAATTCAAATCAAAACCAGGCACAATTTCACTAACTTTGAATTTCACTAACTTTGAATCATTTTCTAAAATTGCACTCTTCTTCTGGATGAAAAAAGGGGTGACAATTTCTTAATGGCACCACAGTGGTATATGGGTCACAGGAAGCAGAAAAATTCAGCCTCATGTATGGGGAGAAAAGGGGGAAATCACTATCTTCCAATCAGCAATTCTCTGCAAAAGATCCTTTGATCTTTGGATGAGAATGCAGGTGTGGAAAAAGTTTGCCACCTTGTCATGTCCAATTTGGTCATGAACCTGTCATCACTTCAGATCTCCTGCTGTCATAGCCTCTGGCTTCATTCCAACACAACGCCAGGTGTAACAAGGCCCTTCACTACACAATCAATCACATGCCAGGTGTAACAAGGCCCTTCACTACACAATCAATCACATGCCAGATGTAACAAGGCCCTTCACTACAGTCAATCACACAGAGTGAAATCTTGCAGGGAAGACAAGACACCTGGCAGAAGTGGGACATGGGCATGATGCTCTGAGATTTCTACTGAAAATCAAGATCTTGTGGCAGTGGAGCTGTAGGGTTGTTCCTGTAGCTTAGCTGAAATCTTGTGAAGGGAAAAACCCTTTCAAAAAATTTCCAGGATCTCATGTTAGGACTGAACCCAAGACCTTATGGTCCAGAAGAGTCCAAGGACTCTTTAATCTAGCTTTGTTGGAAAGTAGGAATCTGTGGTAGGGAAGTTCTTGGGAACTTGTATTGTCCAGTCGCTCATCAAAGAAGACTTGGGAAGTTTTCAGACCAAGCAGGAGCTGTCTATGTCCACTGCAAGAACAGGAGGGGGGGTGTTCCATATCTGGAGAGACGCAGTCTCCATACTTCACTCTGAAGTCCTCGGTATGCTGAAGTTGATCCCACATTCAAGTTGATTTCAGTCTGAAAACATCTAAATTCATTTCCACACTGACTGCTGAAGGATGTTACCATGCTGAAGTTGAATTTATATAAGCATCTTGACGCCACAGTGATACTCATAAGGTTTATGCAAATGGTCAAAGCCTTCAAGAATAAACCTTCTCCCGGATGGAATCGTCCCTCCACTGCATAGCAATGTCAGGAAACCATTCCCTTCTGGGGAACACACTCAGACATGTGCCAAAATTCAACCCAGTGGCACCAATCTCTCCAGCTCTCAGACTCTCAACAATCTTGGCTATGCAACTTACTTAGAGGCTTGTTAGCCATACATGACATCGTAGTGGTTGCTTTGACTTTAGAAAGTAGTATAAAATTCCCAACACAAAGCTGAAATTCTGCAGGGAACACTCTGACCAAAAAAAAATCTGACTTCACGCAGAGATCTATTCCATGACGTCCAAGTTAATGTCTGAGCGTTCTCAAAGTTGTCTCACACCTGATTTTCCTTCATAAAGGTTTGACTTCAAAAAGAAGTAAAAACATTACTCACATAAACTAATTCACAAGTGTTCAAAGTGTTCAAAGTACTCCCGAGAGTGTCAGAAAGTTAGGGGTCAAAACTCTTGCCAATGGGGGCTCTTCCTCTGAAGACCTTCTGCTGCCTCGCTCCGTTGGGAGTTTCTTGACACAGTGTGGTTTGACCTCCCACTGATCTTGAAGAAATCAGAGGCATTTATCTGTGGAAGAAGTCTTAAGAGGGAAAAATACTGTCACATATCTGAAGCATAAGCTACTGCATCATGCTTGTGACAAGGTTGCCACTTTTATTTGTACACCTGAAACTGTTGATCCTTGCAAGGAGACTGCTAAGAAAAGTGAATTTCTCTCTTTTTTTTAAATCAGGGATGATGTTGCCTGCTTAAAGAAAACTTATTTCTACTCACTGTAAGAAGACTGGTGTCAAATGATCTTTTCTGGACATGTAATGCCACAGTCAGTTTTGAGGTTGAAGCCCAGTCGTGTGTTGACAGTTGTAATGATGCCTTCAAAATCTGGAGATGTATGAAGAGTCAAGTCCACAGCTTATATCCATCACTATGAAAGTAATTGCTGAAGAAACTGCTGCCTATTTAATCTTCTCTGGGAGCATCATAAGACATTTTCTGAGCATATCAATATGTCATGGCCATCAGTATATAGAAGGTGACTTTACAATCTATGATGTATTTCTGTGAATTACTGAAATGACAGAATGTTCAATATGAAGTCATATTCTTTACCTGCTTTCTTCTTCTTCTTCTTCTTCTTCTTCTTCTTCTTCTTCTTCTTCTTCTTCTTCTTCTTCTTCTTCTTCTTCTTCTTCTTCTTCTTCTTCTTCTGAATTTTCAGTGGCAATAGTCAGCAGATCATTCAAAGCCAGAATTATAGATACACAGGTTAATCATTAACAATACAGTACTGGCCATAATTATTATTATATTAAAAAAAACTCAATTCCCCTCAGTCCAAGCTGGAGTAGTCACACAAATGAGATGAACTGACAAGCCTCAGAGGTGTTCCACTGCCATTTTGAAGTGATAGACTAAAGCAAGGTCTTCCAATGAGGTCTCGGTTGCTTGGGACAAGGACAACAGGTTCACAGTGACAGTCATCAAGGGCATAGGATTAATCAAGGACACAATCGACTGGCATGGCACACTGAAGTCGATGACAAATTCAATTTTAAAAATCACCCTCTAAGAGCAGAAAAGTCAGCACCACAAACACAGGTTTTCGAGCTGATGTTACGAAAACGAAAAATGGTATGAATAAAAACACTCTCCAACAATGAGCAATGGCTATGATGCAGGTTATGTTCCATAGCACCGTTTCTTGCTGCAGTTGAGATAAAGCACTCAAAATACCTTTTTTTCTATTTCGTTTTTATATTAAAAAAACATGCAAAAATGATCTGAGAAACTTTCTGGGTGTCCTCTTCTCATGCTGTCAAAATGTCTAAATGTATTTTAAATCTTAGTGTAGGTTGAAGCCTTTCTTCCTACACAAGAATCTGAATCATGACATCTTTTAGAAACCAGAATTTAAGATTCAATTCCAAAACAATAAAACTAAAACCAAGCAGCCAACCAACCAAACACAATATTGATCCTTCACATATGAAAAGAAGCTGCTGCAGAAATACCAGTCCTTGAAAAAAGCTGAGCAGAACTTGATGACATTCCCTCCGAGAACTTTGGTGAATGAAGACATCTGCTGTCTCAGGGCAGCTTATCGAGTCTTTGCCAGAGCTTGATTCTTCAAAACCTGAAGAAAAAAATCCTCTTGGAGCTGTTCTCTGTGATGATTTTTCTTTCATTACAACCACAACCCAGAGCTGACAGGTGCTGCAAATATTTCTCACACCAGCTCCTCCTGGAAACCATTTTTGGCGAGTTCTGAAAGTTCTGGCATTTTCTGCAGCTCCAAAACATACATTTCCATCCAATATCATGTCCTCGTGCAGTGATTTCCAATTCTGTAGGTATTCACTTCTTTTCCAAGGTTCAACTTGCTCCCTTGTTCTTGCATCTGTTGCATGGTATTTCTCATCCTTGGCAATATCACAACACGACATCACAACCGAGTCTTTACATCTTTTGTTGTTGTTGTATGTTTGGGGGTTCTTAGAAAACATCTCTCCATGAAGATTCTGTTCACATCTGCCCATTGAAGAGCCTTCAGATTCTATACTTGAATCATGATAGGACAATCACTGAACATAACTACCCTGATTCAACTCTTCTGACTTTGCCAGAGATCAGCAAGGTTTTACCTTCTCACAAATAAGCCCAAAGGTCGACCTTGAGATGAGGTGATAGCTAGTGAGCTTTGCTGCTCCTAGATGTCTCAAGCTAAGCACCATGCTTCAAGCATTTTCAGCCCTGTTTCTTTTTGGCGCATACTTGGAGCAGACTTTGATGACTTTCTAGCTGACTCCAAGCCATTCATCATACCCGAAAATTATCTACATCCCATTTATGCTTCCTGATTCAGAAGTGAAGAGCACAGGGCACCATGTCTTTTTACACTAGTCTTTGACATTAAAAAAAATATTTATTGGCTTACTGAATATATTTCTCTTCATTTTCCGTTCTTGAAAACAATTGTGTTTCCCACCACTAACTACAACTTACTCTACTGCTAACTATAACTATGCATATTTTATCCCCTTTTGGTGTATTGGTGTCAGGACTGACTGTCTCTTCTCAAGGATTTCAGTCCATTTGTTTACTGGTTTCAAAAGCAAGGGATTCCTTTCACGATGCCTTAGGACTCTTCATTCGCGGCCATTTGATCACAAAAACACCAACCATTCAGAGTGTCTCCATTTTCTGGCATACTTGGAACCGGTACAGATGTGCTCTACTGCCCACAGACTCAAATTCTTGCCCTCTTCTCTTTAGAATCTTGTCAACCCATTTCTGAATCCACTGACATCAGCTTGCTATGTCCCAAACAATGTCCGTGCAAAGCGCCCCTTCTTGTGGCAACCCTCGGAACCAGCAAAGACTTGTTCCATTTCCAAAGACTTCCACTCCTTTGTTCCTCTGCTGTGTGGAATACCCATGGCATTTTGTCCCTGCCATCGGAATCCACATACAATAATTCGGCACCTCAAATCCATGACTATGCATCGTATCCCTGCTTGTAGAAGCACCTGGAGCAGACGATGAATTGCCCTTTACCAAAGGAATGAGCTCCTAACTTTCGCTATTCTCAATAACCCCTGGCACGCCTTTTCCGTCATCCAAATTCAAGGACGAAAATCTCACTGCACCACAAACCAATGACAATGCATTGCATTTCTGCTTGTAGAAGCACCTGGAACAGACACTGAAAAGTTCATTGCCAAAGGAATTAGCTCCAACATTCCTGTGTTCTCAAGAACCCATGATAACCCACTTCTGTCTTTGGACTTGTTTGGTAGCTCAAGTTCCCACACAACATCAACCCACTATATCACTTCCTCCGGAGGAGCGCTGGGAGTCTGCAAAGGTGTCTCCTCAGTGGGTTCCTGGTCCACACAAAACGGCTTTCCCCTCAGTGTCCCTTGACCCTGACCATGCGAATAAATCAAGGAGCTGCCGCTGGAGCTCTGGTACTCCGACACCTGGGGGGGAGGAGGTGGAGGGGGGGGAGGAGCCTGGGACTGGGGTGGTGGGCGGCCAGCCCCCGAGGGGGGTGGACCAAAGGGGGGATACACCACTGTCCTTTGCCCCATCTGGTTCATGGCTTGGGCCAGTTGGTTGGCAGCACGGACCTCGCTTGGACCGGATGGATACAGTGCGTACTGCATTGGCTGCCGCGGTCCACCTTGCTGGTACATCATTTCCGGCATGGGCATGGCGCGCATGCCCTGGGGGTGAGGGGGGTAGCCCTGGGGGGTGTGGGGGGTGTGGTAGAACCCCCCCTGGGCATGGGGATGGGGGTGGGCCCCATACATGGGGTGGCTCTGCAGTGGCATCCTGGCACCAGCTGCGGGGTGGCTGGGGTGGCTGGGGTGGCTAGGGTGGCTGGGGTGGTTGTCATACCCCCCTAACCCCCCAAGAGTCTGCTGGGGCTGGCTCCGTTGAGAAGCTGGGGTAAAAGAGAAGAAAATGGATGAATGTTGAAAATTAAACCTTTCATGCCAAGGTGGACTAGACAGATTTTGTATATATATGTATGCAAATAAATCAAAATTTAACTTTCCATCAAGCTTCCTCCCTACCTCTGACATTTCATCCCTCCTCTATTTCTTTCTTTCTTTGATTAGCTTTCTTTCTGTCTTTCTCTTTGCTTTACTCCTTTTCTTTCCTTTCTGTCTTCCTTTTTTCTCTGTCTTACCTCTTTCCTTCTGCCTCGATTTTTCTACATGTTTATCCACATCTCACCACCACCCTTTGAAAAAAAAAAATGTCATTGTCTTCCTCTCTTCAACCTCTTCCCCCACCCCCACCCCCCACCCCCACCCCCTTTCATTCCATTCCCTCTTAACCCACCTACATCACCACCAACCCCCCCCCCCCTCTCTCTCCCTCCCTCCCCCCCCCTCTAAAGGGCATCACTCCACCCAACCACCCCCCCCCATCGCTCTCTTTCTTCTCTCGCCTCCCCGTCTCTTCCCCCCCTCCTTCTTCGCCGACCTCCCTCATCCCCTTCTCCCTCTCCCCTGCCACCTCATGTCGTCCTCCCTTCACTCCTTTCTCGCCCTCCCTTCCTTCTCCCCCTGGCCCGCTTCCGTCCGGGGGCCTCCCTCTCTCCCGGTCGGCATACGGCGAACCTCCCGTCCCTACTGGCGCTACGGTCCCCTCTCGTGGTCTCTTCCCTTCTCTATCCCTCTCGGTCTCTTGCTCGTCTCTCTCTCTCTTCTCTGCTCTCAGGACTACTACGCTGAGAGGCTCGAGGTGGTGTGGAGGATTGGTGGACTGGGTGGAGAGGTTGGCTGAGGTGACGGGGCCCAAGGGCAGAGATGCCCCGGCGCTGGCCTGCTCCGTAGTTGGCGCCCTCTGGTAGAGGGCGCTGCTGGTTCCAGCACTGTTGCCTGCAGCTGCAGCAGCTGCATTGGCGTTGGCTTGGATGGTGTCCAGGTTGCGGCGGCGACAGCAGATGCGGCAGATGATGGCGACGATGACCAGGGCAGACAAGAGGGCGAGGGAGACGCCCACGATGAGTGTCACCGGAAGTTCCTTCTCTTTGGTAGGCATGGGTGTGGTTTTGTCCAGCTCGTCTGCAAGCAGGGAAAAAGGATGGGGATGAATGAATGAATGAATGAATGAATGAATGAATGAATGAATGAATGAATGAATGAATGAATTATTAATTACTGAATGAATGAATGAATGAATGAATGAATGAATGAATGAATGAATGAATGAATGAATGAATGAATGAATGAATGAATGAATCAATGAATGAATGAATCAATGAATGAGCATACATATTGATGGATGGATGGATGGATGGATGGATGGATGGATGGATGGATGGATGGATGGATGGATGGATGGATGGATGGATGGATGGATGGAGTTTAAGGGTCTATCAGCCTTGTAGGCTATATTATAAGGCCACAACGTTAAGAAACACTTCCACCATGTTATTAGAACTCTCTGCGTCAGCGGAGTATAGTACATTTCACCGAACTAGTGACTTGAAATCCATTAAATCGAGTCCCACTGCCCTACAGCCAGCAATGGCTGTGCAGAGCCTTCAAACACGAAAAAGCATAATGGCGATAGGGCAAAGTTTTCCCACATACTGTACCAGTAGACAAACCAGTGATATATGACCTTTTGACCTCGAAAAGAGATTTTGCAAAAATCTTACCCACACGTGACTGCCTGCCCCGCCAATCCTAATGCTTTAGACACAGCAGGAAGCACGTCAGCAAAGGGGAGGTAACTCCCCTTGCCACGTGATCGCTCTAGGTCTATATAAGCCAGGGCAGGCAGCACGTCGTTCTCTTTGACATTTTTCGAAACTGCTGTCGCGTTTCGCTTGCACGTGGATTACTCGTGCATTGGATTATCCTCGCCTACTTGTGTAGTGTAGAGTTTGCAGTTTCGTCCCCCTTCTAACGAGACTTTATGCTCTGGATGGTTTAAGGTGGAGAGTTGGCGGCTATGC
>JAWQFJ010012782.1:0-12016 GCA_034096865.1 Theodoxus fluviatilis | reverse complement strand
CAAACCCTCTTCACCACTCCCAAAAACCTAACCCCATGCATATCTTAAGGAATAATAGAAGCTAAGAGAATAGAATATATACGGTAGAGATATAAGAGTATAAAGAGTAGAGGGCAAATAATAGCACTAGGAAGCAAGCAGAACTCCCCAAGAAGGCAGAAGGATGAATGGACAGGTGATAATATGAGAGACGCGAGGACACTGACTGGGCAAGCGAGAGCTGGTTGTGGTGCTCAATAGAGAGCACCCGATAGCAGAAATGCCCCAAAGGGTGTATGCACAAAACGAATGTAGGGGGAAAAAAAGAAATGTACTGCAACTGATTAGCCCGCAGCCTGTCTCGATTCAGCATATAAACTTCACACATCACTTGTGCTTGGAGCACACTTGGTGTGTGTGCTATGGCCAGCATTTTGGGATATGACGGCAGGCAAAAAGGAGCAATCGTGGGTGGTCGAAGAAAAGTTGATCACGTTGTACCCAACATAGACTGGATGCTGGGGTAGACATGGAGGACGGCTCCAAAATACAGGGCTCCAGACAAGTCCGAAGAGCGCAGGTTAAAAGCATGCGAGGTAAAGGCTAGACACAGGAGACCACAAGAAACTAGTGCCAGCAAGATATTCAGTGATCAAGGAGAAGTGTGACAAATTTGTTGGGGGGAGAAAAGTGGATTGGTGCGGGGGTTTTTTGGAAAAAAAGGCAAAAGCATAGTAGAGTGAGTGAAATACCATGCCACCACTGAGTGAGGTAAAGACCAGTACACGTACCACACAAGTACCAGGCATGTAAAGCAAGGCAACTACACACTGAACTGTACGCCCGTACAAGGGGATACCACACAGTAAGAGTCCATGTAAGACCAGTACAATGCAGATACAAAACATAGGGAAACCACATACACATTACCCGAGGGACGAGCCAGGCCAGACCGCAATGGTACGATACCTCCAGCTCCTGGCATAGCGCTCATGTAAGGCTGGAATGATACAATGATAGAAGACTAGGATGGGAATTTGGGGAAGGCAGGACTGATTTGGGACAAGGTAACAGGCAAAACAACGTGTCATGGCCTTGCCAGAAAGACAAATGGTGAAAAGAGGGCGGAGTGAAGGGACTGATGTGCTGTTTTTGTCAGTGGACCGGAGATAGATCTGAATGATGTGACCCTGTCCTTATGCCCCCAGGTAGCCTCTTTGGCTGCTTGGGGCCGCCCCTGGCTGAGCTACTGGAGCAGGCCCTGAAAGCCCAGCAGCCAGGGGTTCCAGCTGAGGAGGGGGCATTGACTGGCTCGAGCCGTATGTTACTCTGTAATTATAGATTTCATTGTGTATAATTTTAAACATGATTATGTCATGTCATGTATAGATTATACATGGTATTTGACTGTTTGCATTGTGCAACGTATACACCAGACAGGCACCTAGACAGATCATGAGGACAAGAAACTTCATGAGAAGCGAGACAACTGATGATCCTCTATTTAGTTACAAAGCCACTGGATTATGAACAATATTTGCTCAAAATGTTGCCCTTTTAAAAGATGAATCAAATTGATGTGTGAAATTAAAATAACTTTCTTTGCAGGCAAATAGAGAACTGAAGAGGCATCAATCCTGGCGTGATTTCATGGACCACCTACTGCTCATGCAGCCCGTGGTTTCACCAGAAGTGCCCTTGGAATGAGGGGGAAGCTCCAGTCCACACCAGATGCCCTCCTATGGCCCCTAGACCATAGTATTCTGTGTCGAGTGGAGATGTCTGAGTGTATGTGCTCTGTCGGACTGGAGGGAGTTGCTGTCTATGCCCCTCTAAGAAACCTCAGGTCCTCAACCCAAGGGTAATTGGAAACACTGTGCATGAATCTAAAAATGATATAGCCAGTGCTCTTACTCATGTGCTGGAGCAGATCTTTGGAATGACAATCCCAAAATCATGAGGAAATGTGACTCCTTCAGAACTTTAAAAAAGAAGCTGAAGACACTTATTTTCCAGACAGAGCATGATGCACTCTGAGCACTCTAACAGGGAAAGAGATCAGAGCCTAACAAATGCACCTACCTACCTATTTACTAACCAACCTACCAACTGACCAATCCACTGATTGACTGACTGACCATACCTACCAAGTGTTACTTGGGGCTACCCACAATCAAGCTACTGGAACAGACCCAAAAAGCTCTCTGATGACGGCTTCCATCTGTGAAAGGGGACACTTAGTGGCAGCTGCTGTATGATAAGCTTTGCTATTGAAGCTGACCACAGTACAAAGTATGTCGGGAACCTCCTTATGTCCCCCTCACCTCATCGGCTGAAACCTCAGCTGCTGGGCTTTCAGGGCCTACTACAGTAGATCATGCAGGAGTGACCTTCAGTAGCCAACATGGGCACCAGGGGGCATCAGACTGTATCAAGTTATAAGAACCAAAAGTGTCTTGTGACTGGAAGTGACCATTGCCTGCTCTTCGGTAGTCTCCATGGCTGTGTGGCGCCACAGATGGCAGAGCTGCTGGAGTAGGCCCCCATAGTCCAGCAGCCAGGGTTGGCCCATGCTGAGGAGGACATGGAGCAGATCTGGCCACACATCATGTATGTGACCTACTACAAAACCAGGGAATTATTTCCGATAATGGGCCACACTAGTGGACTCGTCTGAGGAGAGGGGTGTGGGAAAGCCAGCAAAGCTGGCGGGTCACGCAAGCTAAAGGGCCACAACATCTGATTGGTTAAAATTACTAAATTAATGTAAATCCCAACAAAAATTACTCATCTAGGTTTTTTATTTACACCAATTAAATGCCGTGCCCCGTCAGCTTCCAGGTCCCTTCAGCTTTGCTGTCTTTCCCGCACCCCTCTCCTCAGATGAGTGTGACCCACTATCGGAAGTGTAACCAAAACCAGCCCTCATCTGATTTTCAGTGTTTGAAGATGCCAGTAGTTTTGAAATATGCAGTCTTTTCTGGTCAGTTTCATGTAAGTATGAATCTGTACAATCAAACTTGCTGATGTTGTGACCAATTGAAGATGAGCGTCGTGCCAATGGCGATTTTGTGAAAGAGGCCGATGAAGTTTAACTAAATAGGTGCTTACTAGCATAGATAAGGCAATAAAAGTGTATTTTCATGCATTTGAATGTATTTTTCATGCAAGTTTTTCAAGAAAAATAATATTTGGTGTCCCTGTCATGCATTTTTGCAAATCTGTATAACTGACCCAGACTGATCTCCATGACAAATTTCTGCATGTACATGTAGTGTCAAATTGCCTTGCTTGAGTTGGGACTGATTTCACACTGACAAGTCACATATTTTGTCTGTAATGACTTGAACATGGCACTGCCTGTTTGGGTGATCTTGACTGCTCTGCTGGACAGGAATAGTGAGTACAGAAAGAAATCAAGACTTTGGATTTCTTCACCATAATCTTTGCATAAGAATCTGACAGTTTCCAGTTTCAGTGCAAATGTTGCTAGTACACTTGTGTGGATGGTTTGTGGTGTGTTCTGCTGAGCTGCTGAATGTTTCTGGGAACGGTAAATTGAATAAAGGTGCTGCTCAATCTCAGACACATGTTGCAGTGTTTGGTCTTTTAGGCGCTGTCTTCCAGGATGGTTTGAATGCTTGGTCACATCCAAATGGTGTGTGTGCATGCATGTGTGTGTGTGTGTGTGTGTGTGTGTGAGTCTATGTGTGTGTGTGTGTGAGAGAGAGTGTTTGTGTGTGTGTGTGTGTGTGTGTGTGAGAGAGAGTGTGTGTGTGTGTATGTGTGTGTGCGCGCGGCAGTGTAAGTGTGTGTGTGTGACATGAGTATGTGTGTGCGTGTGCAGTTGTGTGTGGTAATGTTTTTGTGTGTATGAGTGTGGTTGTGCGAGTGTGTGTGTGTGTGTGTGTGTGATGTATGTTTGTTTGTGTGTGTGAGAGAGAGATGAATGATTTTTATTATACAAAAGAAATAAATGAAGCCAGCCCTTGTTCAAAGTTATATTAAGAAAATAATAAAGAAAAAGCTCACTGATAACACAGTAATAACCAGTGTATTTTACATTTCACATTTCAAAAATGTGTGGTTTATATTTGACAATCTATTTTTAAAAAGATAGATTGATTCATGGAGAAAATGTCCTCTAGAAGCCTGTAGAATGTGGCACATCAGAGGGCACCCAAGAGTGTGGGAGTCGACAAGCCAAGGTAGATAGGCTTCCTTCTTTTGACACCCCCAGCCTGTGCTTCGGCGAGGCGGACCTCTACACAGTGTGCCTGGTCACTGCTGACAACTGAGGGGGAACCTGGCCCATCCCCCACCCCCACCCTCACCTTCCACCCTCCGAGAGTGTCAGAAAGACAGGACCGATACACTTGAGCTTCCTCTGAAGACAGTCCGTCGTTTCGCTTCACATGAAGTGCTTGTCCTCCTCGGCTGCCTGGAGCCACCCCTGGCTGAGCTACTGGAGCAGGACCCAAACGTCCAGCAGCCAGGGCTTCCAGCTGATGAGGGAATCAAGCGGCTACAACCTAACAAAGTCAGGTTGCACTTGAGTAACGCCAGTTTCATGTAGTCATAATGCACACAGGCGCAGAGGTATACATGTATGCATTGAAGATGTGAAGATGTCAATACCTTTACTAATCGAAACAAAGCTAAATCTGCTGTAGCATCTTTGACATTTAGTGTTGATGAATGCAATGCTCACTTTCTTTCCGCGGCCAAAAAATTATTACCGACTGTCAATGTACAAAGTAACCTTTACAGAGAATTGACTTTGAGTGATTTTTGCAAAGGAAGATTGTCTGAGTCTAAAGAATTTGAGATTCAACTTCTTGGCATTCATGAAGTTGGCATATTTCTTGAGAAGATAAATAAGAAATCAGTTGGACATGATGGTATTAACATCTTCATTTTGAAAATTTCTGTTCCATACATTATTGAATCTCTCACTCATATATATATATATATATATATATATATATATATATATATATAACACTTGTGTATCATCAATCACACGTTCCCCAATGAATGGAAAATAGCGAAAGTTATTCCTTTACCAAACATGAAGACCCCTTTGAATATTGATGATTTTAGACCCATTTCATTACTTTCTATACTATCAAAGCCACTTGAAAAGCATGTTCACAGGCATTTCATGGCATATCTGGATAAACATATTCTACTTTATTCTCTTCAATCGAGTTTCCGGCCAAAAAATTCTTGCCACACAGCATTAACTGGATTAATTGATTCTTGGCTATGAGCCATTAATAGATCAAAGTTGACTGGTTTCATCTTTCTTGATCTAAAGAAAGCATTTGACATGGTTCATTATGACATTCTAATTGAAAAATTATCAAAATATTTAAATGGTAGTAACACGGTGAAATTATTTCAACCATTCTTCAAAGACAGACAGCAGTATGTCTATTTCAATGGACATGCTCCTTTTTGTGGCCATTTACAAGTGGGTGTGCCACAAGGTTCTGTCTTAGGTCCTCTTTTGTTCTGCCTATTCATCAATGACCTACCATTACAAATCTCTGATAAAGAGGTTACATGTGATATGTTTGCTGATGATGTAACACTTTCAACCTCAGGTGTCAGGACTGAATGTGTGGCAGTAAAACTTCATAGGAGCCTGGATGAAATATGTTCCTGGTGCTCTTAGAATTTTATGGTCATTAATCCTTCCAAAACGGGAGAGGGGGTGGGTGGGGTGGGGGGGTGGGGGGTGGGGGTGGGGGCTTGTACATGTGTTATGGTTGAAGATCGGGTATGTGTCATTGCATGATGATGGTTGTTTGATGTGCATGCTTGTGTCTTTTGTTCCATCTGTGATTATTTGTTGTGATGTAGAATGTTTCTTTTTGAATAAGATCTGGCAGACGGGAGTTTGGCCAACCCCGTGGACACAGTCCCTAGTGATTACATTGCCCAAGAAAGGAAACCTGCAAATGTGCCACAACTACCGCACAATCAGCCTCATCAGCCATCCCACCAAGGTCATGCTGAAAGTACTGCTGAACAGATTAAAACCTCAGGCAGAGAAAATCATTGCTGAAGAGTAGGCAGGTTTTAGACCAGGTAGGAGCACCACCGAACAGATCTTCAATCTGAGAGTCCTGTGTGAGAAACACCTACAACACCAATAAGATCTGTAACATGTCTTTATAGACTTTAAGAAAGCATTTGACAGAGTCTTCCATGCTGCGCTGTGGACCACAATGAGAAGATACAATATCAGCTCCAAGATCATCAAAGTCGTCGAACATCTCTATGACAGAGCGACCAGCGCAGTCCTGTTCAATGGTACCACAGGCGAATGGTTCAGGACAACGGTCGGAGTCAGACAGGGCTGTCTACTCTCCCTCACCCCCCCACCCCACCCCACCCCACTCTTCAACCTCTTCCTCGAAAGGATAATGACTGATGCCCTAGCAGACCACGAAAGATCAATCAGCATCTGTGGCAGAAAGATCACCAACTTACGTTTTGCTGATGACATTGATGGATTAGCAGGAAGTGAAGAGGAGTTGACTAGTCTTGTCAAGCACCTGGACAAGACCTCAAGGCATATGGCATGGAGATCAGCGCCGAGAAGACCAAGGTGATGACGAACAATCCTCGGGGCTTCAAAATGGAAATCAAAGTGAAGGGCCAAAAACTGGAAGCTGTGAACAACTTCAAATACCTGGGATCTATCGTGACTGATGAAGGGTCCAAACCAGAGATACTGTCCAGGATAGCACAAACAACAGCAGCATTGGCAAAGTTGAAACCAATATGGCGTGACAGAAATGTCACTCTCGCGTCGAAGATCAGGCTCATGCGCACGCTGGCCATCTCCGTATTCTTGTATGCATGCGAGTCCTGGACACTCACACCTGAACTACAGAGACGGATACAAGCCCTGGAAATGAGATGCTACCGCAAGATTATGAACATCTCATATAAAGACCATGTCACGAATGAGGAAGTCAGCAACAGGATCAGGAGAGCAATTGGACAGTACGAAGACCTGCTCTCAATCGTGAAAAGCAGAAAGCTAAAGTGGTACGGTCACGTGTCAAGAGGCAGTAGGCTGGCCAAGACCATCCTGCAAGGTACCGTACCAGGTGGGAGAAGGAGAGGCAGGCAGAGAAAGAGGTGGGAAGACAACATCAAAGAGTGGACAGGCTTGACCTTTGCTGACTCACAGCGAGCCACAGAGGATAGAGATCGATGGAGGAAGATTGTCCGAAAGTCATCAGTGGTGCCTCAACAACCCATCTCAGGGTTGAGAGACTGAACTGAACTGAACTGAGAATGTTTCTCTATTAAATGAATTGCCTATGATGTAGCGCTACATGTGTCCTATCTTATTGTGTCTTTTTGTTTACTATATCTGATGCGCGTGTTCAGTATGTATATCTACAATGGTAAGATTTGTGATGAAGTAACATGGTGTTATTATAATTGTTAGAGTAATAATTTATGATACAATTGCATGCTATTTTATTTTATGACCTATGATTAGTGTGTGGACTCCTTAACTTGAGCGCTGTGATTGAACTTCTTGTACGTTTCTGTTGTTGTATGTATGTATTATGATTTTGCCACCGACAATACAAATTTCCTTGTAACAATGAGGACAATAACATTTCTTCTATCTTGTATCTTGTATAGTGTAACAGCGATGGCACACGCTGTTCAGTGATTAACTGGTGTATGTAGTCGTAAGCCAGCATCGGGGCGGAATACTCCCCAAGGAGTGGAGTTAGTGCCAGTTCCTGCATGCGACTTATCTGTCTCACTGTGTTAGTCATCAAGTGCTAGTAAAGGATTAATCAAGCAGCTGCCCAGTGATAAGGGAGTAAAGTGTAAAGCGGTTTGAGATCCAGGCATTCATGATAAGTCGCTATACAAAAACACAAATTTACTTTTTGCCAGGGGCAACAGGTAAATGGAAGCATTTTACTTGAGGGACCAGGGCCCGTATCCAGAACGGCGAGTTATTTTAACCCCGATTTATCTCTCAACTCAGACGATTCCAACTCTCTGTTCCGCTCTCCCTTGGCTGGAAACCAGTATAGATAGCAAAGCGCAACCTAGGATCCTCTGACGAGCGTACCTTATCTAACCGATCAAGATAACCCGGGGTTAGGGGATACATCGAGTGTTAAAAAGATAAATCGCCGTTCTGGATTCGGGCCCAGTATGAAAGTGGGCTTATATGGCCTATCGTCCTTTGTTGGCTATGAAAGCCCATCGATCACAAACGGATTACGGCACTTGAGAAAAATATAGTAAGAGCGAGCCACTTAATCGCCTCTTACGAATCGCTTAGGGAGACGTGGTGGGTCTATTCTCACCCCCAGCCACAGGAGGAAAGGAACCAGCTGCTGCGTGTTGCATAAGGCGAGCGCCTAGGGGCGCACTGACCTATTTCCAATGACCTTTAATGTTTAGTATGGCAGAGCGACTCCGGGCGCTCACCTTATACAACGCAGCTTAGCAAGACTACATCTTTTTAGCTGCTGCGAGTGTCGAAGACTTTACACTCGAAGATTCGCCCTTTTTTATTTGTCTCGTGTCCCAGCCCCCTGTGGGTTGGGGGTCAGAATAGACCCACCGCGTCTCCCTACACGATTCGTAAGAGGCGAATAACAAGGGACACCGTGACTCGATTTGTGTTTGCTCTACACTATGCTGGTGGTTTCCGTGCTCAATGATCTTGTATAGCCTTCAAAGGCTGATAGGCCGTAAAACGTCATCCCTCAGTCCATCTCGTATCCCCCTTTTACTCCATCTCTACTGCATCGATCGTGTCCCCTTTTTCTTTACAGACGACCAACAATTGATCTCTCGCATCGCTCCACCCACAGCCGAATCAGAGACGAACAGTTCTACTGAGGTACCGTGTAGAAAACTGTGGGTGGAGCGATGCGAGAGATCGATTGCTGGTCGTCTGTAAAGAAAAAGCAGTCATAAACTGTTTCCTACGACGCTCACTGAAGGTGCAACCAGCACACACCCCATGCACACGTGTTGACCATAGCGGTGCTGTTCTCCCTGGAGCGTCAGCGCTGTTTATTTCTCAACAGGAGTCCGCCTGTCGTAGCACTGCCACTTGGAAACTGCATGCGATGATGACAAGTACATGCACACCAAGTGGTGTGCGTGGTGGGCTTCGCTGCGAAAGGATTAATCATTGCGCCAGCATTGCGTGTTTCATTAGAACTGTGGTTGTCGACCTCTATTCAGGCAATGCTGCTAGCGTTCCAGCTCAGATGATCGGGTCACCTCATCAGGATGAGCAACAACTGCATCCCAAAGCAGCTATGCTTCGGCGAACTGGCTCATGGAAGAAGGAAAGTTGGCCGGCCGCGCAAGCGCTATAGAGACGAACTGACGGAGGATCTGAGGTGGTGCGGTCCTAGGCCGCTCGAGCTTCAAGAGGCAGCGCAGGATCGGTCCCGGTGGCGAGCAATCACTCCCAAGGCATCCGCAGCGCTGGAGGAGGAGCGTCGCCAGCATCGTGCAGCAGCTAGTAAGCGGAGACACAGTGGCTGCAGTCCCCGCGACAGCCATGGACTTCCAGACCTCCCACCTGCTTGAAACTTTGCCGCTCTAGAATGGGTTTGCAGAGCCATCAGAGGACCCACAGGGATGGGAGCGGAATCGGTCAACCTTGATACAAGGGACAACCGAAGATGGTTGTCGACCAGCCATCTTGTTTTCAACATGGAATTCAGCTCCCAATACAGGATCAAAACCCAGTTAGACACGAAAATAATTTCGGGACCGGAGGCGAGAACCGAGCCCACAACCTCCTGTTGGAAACCCGAGTGCACACCTACTTAGCAAGCCGAGTTCGAAGGTCCTGCTGGTTGGAAGCAGTGCAGATAAAAGGCGACCCAGGTAGTTCACCTTTGCACTGTCTCCCAGGACTGCGCTCCGGTGACCTCAAGGGCAGGGTCAAGGCCGTGCGTATGGCACTCGGCGATACTAGAAGTAGAGCGCTGAAAAACATATGATTTGTTCTCATCGCCTGCGTCCATCCCTGAAACATGGCTGTCTTTGCTGTCTTGATTCTCTTGTTTGGCCAGGCCGAGGGATTTCTTTTGGAGCCTTGTGAGTGTGCTTTTCCTTGTTTTCTGGCCAGATTTGCTGCCCCGTCCGTTTATGAAGTTCTGCAACTGTGTACAATTCACGATCGAAGCGGCTTAGTGTCTACGTTTACAGCTGGAATCCCAGGCTGCTAGGTTTTTTGGAGTCTACAGCAGTAGCTCAGCCAGAGGCGGGCAGAAACAGCCAAAGAGGCTACTGATGGCCATAGGGGCTGTAGGAAGTCATGGTGACCCGTGTGTAATACAAATTACCATAGAAATTGTATCTTCTTTCTTATCCTCACTGCAACCCCAATGGGTAGGGGCCGAGTGTAGATCCGCAACGTCTCAGCACGCGATTCGTAACAGGATAATAACTAGGGACATCGAGACGATTTACTCTAATTAGTTCTAATGATTTCCGTGGTCAATGACCTTACATAGCCCGCAAAAGCGGAAGGCTTTGCAACCCCATGCATTCATTCATTCATTCATTCATTCATTCTTCTCATTCATTCATTCATTCTCATTCATTCATTCATTGTCATTCATTCGTTATCGTTTCGTTCGTTCATTCATTCGTTCGTTCATTCATTCGTTCGTTCATTCATTCGTTCATTCATTATCATTCATCGTTCATTCATTATTATTCGTTCGTTCATTCGTCCATTCATTCATCACGACTTAATGCATGGATGCCTAACACTCCCACGTTCTTCTTGGAGCATCCACGCAGGCCCTGGTGGACCAGCTGCATCACGTGGACAATCTGGGAGCCGCCACCACTGTGCTGACCTTGCTGGCACAGGAAGTGGCCCGACTGCAGCAAGTGGTCAAGACACATGACAGCCAGGTCAACCAGGCCCAGGGTCAAGTCTACAGCCACCAGGTGTCGCTTCTGATGCTCCCCCCACTACAAAGACTGTTTCCGCATATCCTGTCTGATGATGATGTTAATGATAATGATGACGACGACGACGATGATGATGACGATGACGACGACGACGACGACGATGATGATGATGATGATGATGATGATGACAATGATGACGACGACGAAGTAATATTGAGGAGGAGGTAGAGGAGTGGAGGTGGGGAGAGGGAAGAAGAAGAGAAGAATGACAGCGATGACGAGATGGAGGAAGAGAAGGAGGAAAGTAAGAACGAGGACGAGAGGGAGAGCGAGAACAAGGAGATGAATGAGAAAGACGACAAAGAACAGGAAGAGAAAAAGGAGAAAGTCGACGACAGGAAGAGGATGGCAGGATCAAGGGGGATGTGGGGGAAGGCGAGAAAGATGAGGTAAAGGGGTGGGGGGGGGGGGGGGGAGGGAGGGGGGCGTTGGGGGCGAGGGAAAGGAGGAGCAGGAGGAGGAAGAAGAGGAGGAGGGAGGCGGAGGAGGTCATCATCATCATTCTCATTCGTTACCATCTACCAGCATATATCAACACACACACACACACACACACACACACACACACAAACACACGCACACACACACACACACACACACACACACACACACACACACACACACACACACACACACACCTGTGGGACGAAAGGTTCTCCAGCAAATCGTGACAACGACGACAGAAAGGCTGACGACATGGCTCGGTTTTCTTGTTCTGTTTCTACAGGGGGGATTACAGCAGTTGCAACAGTCGCTGGTCCAACTGAAGAGCTCTCTCTCAGCCACGTCCACCTCCACCCCCACCAGTAACACCGTCAGTGGAGGTGGGGGCGCTAGCTACATCCGTTGGGGTCGAACTTCCTGTCCGTCAGGGACACAGCTTGCGTACAAAGGTAGGACTTAACAGCTGGAGTCACAGTGTGGTTTTGGTGTGTGTGTATGTGTGCGTGTGTGTGTGCGTGCGTGTGTGTGTGTGTGTGTTTGTGTGTATGTGTCTGTGTGTGTGTGCATGTTTGTGTGTGTG
>JAWQFJ010012781.1:0-16698 GCA_034096865.1 Theodoxus fluviatilis | reverse complement strand
TCTTCTCTCTCTCCCTCTCCCCCTCACTCCTTCTCTCTCACTCTCCTCTCTCTCCCTCTCTCTCCCCCCTCCATCTCTGCTCTGTCTCTCTCTTCTCTCTCCCTCCCCCCCCCCTCTCTCTCTCTCTCTCTCTCTCTCTCTCTGTGTCACCCCGCGCACCGAGCAGGCGTCTGTTTTGTCATTGCAGTGAAGTCGTTGTGACCTGAGTGAACTATGCAAGGACAGCCCCAGCCTCGTTTTGGACTCCATTCAAAACCCAGGCCAGGCCGGGTCATGTGGTGGCCTCGCTTGCTCTCTGTTTTGCCCTGACCCACCCTCAAGCTGACCCTTTACCTCTGACCTTTCCTATCACAGTGCAGCGCTGGGTAATGGCCAGTGAGCTCCATAAAGTCCCGTTCTTTGTCCTCAATACCTGCGGGCTTTGGTCAAGTGCGGGGATTCGGTATGTTGCAGGGGCACTCACATACATGTGTACACTTCTTTTTCATCCTTGTTTGACCGTAACGTTGCCATGGCATGGCGTTCGGAGCAAGCTGGGTTGCAGGCCTCTGTTGTCCCCCCCGCCTGTTAGAGGCTGGGATCTCGGAATACCTCCCACAGTACACCTCAGTCACACTTTTTTTCTGCTTCTGCTTCTCCGCCAATGCTGATCTGTTGTGATGTGGATGTTGTTGTTGTTGTTTGTGGTTGTTTGTCTCCAACAGATAAGTATACTTGCTCAGGGTTTCAGTCACTTGCTCTAAAACACACACACATAGACAGTCACACACACACACACGCGCGCGCGCGCACACACACTTACGTTTCACACTCACGTACATCACACAAGTATTCCATACTCACATATTTCACACACACACACACACACACACACACACACACACACACACACACACACACACACACACACACTCGCTTGCTTGCGTGAGCGTACACTCACGCACGCACACATACGCGCACACACAAACACGTTCGTTTGCTTGGGTGAGTGCGCACGCACGAACGCACGTAAACACACACACACAGGCACGCATGCACAAATACACTTTCTCTCTCACAGACTCGTTCGCTCGCTCATTCACTCACCCACTCACTCACTTGCTTGCTCACTCACCCACTCACTCACTTGCTTTCTCACTCACCCACTCACTCACTTGCTTGCTCATTCACTCAACCACTCACTCACTTGCTTGCTCACCCACTCACTCACTTGCTTGCTCACTCACCCACCCGCTCACTTGCTTGCTCATTCATTCAGCAACTAATTCCGCAATCGTTCACTCGCACATTCACTCGCTCATTCACTCATTTACTGCCTTACTTGATCGCTCCTGTCGCTCCGTCGTTAACTTTCACTCTTAATGAAAATTTAGCACACACATCGTGTGACTATGAAGTACATGCGTCATGAAATGTTTCCATGCACCTCAATTTTTGTTATCAGAAACTCATTAAACCCTGCTGCAATCTCGTTTTCACTTATCTTGTCTATTCCTATGACCTCTGTTAGAAAATGGGAAAGTAGGATGAGATGAGTTCAAACACATTTACAGTTTACAGTCATTTTTCCCATTAAAACTCTAAGTCGAACAAAGATTAATCTGCAACAGCGGGATTTCTACTGCCACCATAATGGAAATCAATTGTCAAGTCCCAATGATAAGGAATACGAAAAGCACCCGATCGCAGTACAAAGGCTGAACATATTGCATATCTCACTGATCAGAATAAATGAGTGAAATTTTACTGCCTCTCAGCCTTTGTAAGCTGTTTAGGGTCATTTATTACGATAACTCGTTAGATTAAGAGTGGAAAGCACACTGTAAAGTCACGATTTCCCTCATTTCTCACCTCTTAAAAATCTCGTACGGAGACGCGATGAGTCAATCCTTTCCACTGAGCTCTATACACTTAGAGAGCTCAGTGGTTCTTATCCCCAGTTCACAGGGGAATCATTGATCAGAAATCGCTGATCAGAAATCTCTCGATCGCTCTGTAGAGAGGTAGGCTAGCAGGCTCAAAGATCGGGTGGACAAAAGCACCTGGTCGCAGCACGGTAGTTAGGCAAGTTTTATGGCCCAGCGTTCTTGTAGAAAAACACGCGATCTCTGTACAAGCAAGCAGCCATGCAGGGACCTGAAGACACGTCCTTGAGGGGGACCCCTAGATTGCTTTGGGCTTGGCTGCCTTTTGACAAAAATGCTGCCCTTGGAACGGGTCTGAGCCCATCCCAGCCTAATAACACAGTCAGTACCCACTGCAAACACACAAAATGCACACACACACACACATACAGCTTGGCTGATGATGACCTTGGTCCGTTTACCTACCCCCGTTCACAGACTCAGAAAGCGCGCCCATTTTCAATTGCAGTCAGGATACCAGCCCACCACGTGGAGGGCAGGATATGAGATGGCCTGGCAGGGGGTGTTGGGTTGAGGGAGAGGCACTTCTAAAAGTGGGATGGGGTCTAGGGCAGTTGACATGGAAGCAAGGGGGTGGGCGAGATCTAGATAGAAAGGAGGGCAAGATGGACGAGAGGTAGATGGGAACGGCAGGAAATGTGTGTGTGTGTGTGTGTGAGAGAGAGAGAGAGAGAGAGAGAGAGAGAGAGAGACGAGAGAGAGAGAAGGGGGGGGGGGGGGGGCAGGCAGTCAGACAGACAGAAAAAAGCGTAAAGCGCGCGCGCGAGAGAGAGAGAGAGAGAGAGAGAGAGAGAGAGAGCGAGCGAATGAAAGAGGAAAGGGGTTGTGACATGAAGGTCAGAAAGATCAGGGCAAAGATCTCTATGTTAGCGGAAAGAAAGGAAGGAGGGTAGATTGGAAAAGAACAATGCATGCATTAAGTAAGAGACAAGTGACTTGACAGGAACTTATCTCCTCTGGACCGAATTTGGGGCTAGTCGGAGTGGAGATGTAAGGGCTATGGGAAGGCGGACAACTACATGTAATTATTTGAGAACGAGAGTAGCTGACTGGGTACAGAAATGTAGGGGCTTTTCCCGGTAGTTGGTTCTACGGTATTCGCTCTTTGACGAATATTGGTTCTCCTCTTGGTAATTTTTATCCTGTAATTCCTCTTGCTGTCTGTATAATCGTACCATATGTGTGTGTGTGTGTGTGTGTGTGTGTGTGTGTGTGTGTGTGTGTGTGTGTCCGTGTGTGTGTGTGTGTGTGTGTGTCCGTGTGTGTGTGTGTGTGTGTGTGTGTCCGTGTGTGTGTGTGTGTGTGTTCGTGTGTGTGTGTGTGTGTCTTTCTATCTGTTCACGTCTGTCTCTTTCTCTCTCTGACGCTTTCTTTCCATCTCACATTTCTTTCTCTTGCTCGCTGTTGTTCGCACACACGCGCGTGTTGCCACTTTAGTTAATATCCTGTCTTTTTCCTTCACTTTATTTGTTCTCCCGCTTTCACTCAGGTCAGGTTGGAAGAAAAGTATCGTTTCCAGGAAACCGGAGTTTGCCCCCTTGACTCCGTTTGTCGCTGGAAATTTTTCCGTTGGTCATTTGATTTCAGCCCCGCCTCCCTCCTCCCCTCCCATTCTCTCCACCTCAAACAAACCTTTCCTTCCACTCCACCACTTCACCTGTCGATCTGTCCGCCCACCTACCCTAGCTCCGTTGCCTTCTTATCGCTATCTGTCCTCTCCACCAAGAGGCCAACTTCCTTTCCGTGTCAAGGTTTTTACGCTCCCGCTCTTTTTGACTGCAGCAACGTTAGCGTCCTTTTCAAACCTCCCGAGCGACAACTGCATGACTCTTCCACTGCATCCTGGCTTGTCACGTTGATAAGGAATTTGAGGTCAATATAACAATTTCATGTTGCGCCACAGGTATTTTTGGCAGGGTGGAGGCCTGGAAGTGAAGCTGTTTTGCTCATTCGAATCTTGACCCTGAGGAGATAAAGATTTCAAACCAAAATGACTTGATTATAGCAAAGATCCTATATAGGGTCTTTGATTATAGCAACCTACTGCAGAAAAATTTGCCATAATATAGGATGTGCTTTTTTCTAAGAACTGTCAATGAATATTTTTTTTACACAAACCACTTCGATGTTACACAACAAGGACGCTAACTTTTTGTTGATGCATAAATGCACTGTAATTTGTTATTGCAAGACAGATTCCTGTTACTGCAAAAGGGAACAATATACCTGCTTTCCCTCTGAAATTTCCTCGCAGTTTTTTTTCTTCTTATCAGTCAGTAGTTTCTAGTCAACCTCAGAGTTTCTGTTGTTGGGGACGGGGTAGTGCACTAGTCTTGGAAATTCCAACCTCATGTCATAAAGCTATCGAAGGCACATTATTAAAAAAGTTTCTGTTAAATTTAATAAACAATTGATACCCTTCCTCTAGAGATTGTGTTAGTCCGCCCTTACACACTCTTCATCACAACCTGCGCTCGTCAGTGTTTGACCCGTTTTGACCTTTTGCCACGTGATTTCATCCTAACTAGGTTTAGATACTTCAGTTTGTGTGAGATGTTTCTCTGATGTAGTAATGTGAATTCATTCTACTGGAGCACCACAAAAGTATTCATTGGCATATATCTGAACATTTCCATTGAGACAGTCGCAGTGATGAAGCCAGGAATGAGAAGCAAATAGGCACCCCTCGTTTAGGAGAAGCGCTGAAGGTTTTTGACACTTTGGAGATTTTGCGTGCTCTTGAGGTGGAGTTACGTAATTGTCTGCAATAGTGCTCACCAATGTTGTACATTCTGATGTATTCTTTGTGTGTGTGTGTGTGTGTGTGTGTGTGTGTGTGTGTGTGTGTGTGTGTGTGTGTGTGTGTGTGTGTGTTGAGAATGAAACTCAAATCCCCGCATCTTTTGGCTCGGATTTTCTCCACCAAACTCTCGGACGGGACATATATCGTTGTGAACCAAAGAAACCAGCTGCTCTTTTGAGTACGTGAACAGATGACACAATTACTCCTGCGCGTAAACTCTTTGGTCGAATATAACTGTATCTTTTCTAACAGTGCACTCTTCCTCGTCGTATCACTGCCGCTGTTGAGCCATTCAGCTTCGGTTCCTCTAATTAAAAGTTGTCGAGTTGGCGTTGACAGGGTCGCGATAGTTCTCAGTAATGAAAACATCCCTTCTCACCCGTGACTTAAAACATATATAAGAACCCGGCTTATTGTGGTCAGGGGTGGAGGTCGTCAAAGGTACATATTTGACTTGACTAATTAGCCTAGTGCTGACGTTCATTGTGTTCACGCGGCGAGAAAGAATAGTCCAAGTTGAAAGAGACCAGACCGCCATGCTGTCCAACAAGTTCCCTCACTGCGCACTTTCCCCTACTACCAGTCCAAGTCGTAGTTGCTTGAGCATGGTGTGACATCGCTGTGCAAGGCCGGTCTTCTAAGACTGCGGTTTGCGGTTTATTATTCCAGGGCGTGGTGCTCCTCAGGATGACCTTGGGAAAACATCGACGTTCGTCTTTAAAAGTGGGTCCTTTTGCCACGGTATTTGAACAGAATTAGTTGGCAGTGAAGTTTGGTATATGGGTCGCTCGCTCTTTGACTCGGTTTCTTACTGCCCCTTTAAGATACTAAGGTACAGACAGTGCCTGCTCACATTCTTTAAAAGTGGGTCCTTTTGCCACGGTATTTGAACAGAATTAGGTGGCAGTGAAGTTTGGTATATGGGTCGCTCGCTCTTTGACTCGGTTTCTTACTGCCCCTTTAAGATACTAAGGTACAGACAGTGCCTGCTCACATTCTTTAAAAGTCGGCCATTCTTCTTCGCAGTCACATGGGTGAGGCGGCGTTAGAGGTCATGAAAAGCACTGATTCCTTGCGGCAGGAGCTTTTAACCACCCCAGTGCATTTATGCTTCAACCGAAAGTTAGCGTCCTTTTGTGTAACACCGAAGTTGTTTGTGTAATACGTATTCATTAACAGTTCTTAGAAAAAGGTGCATCCTACATTATGTTTTTTTGTTTTTTGTTTTTTGGCTGCAGTAAGTTGCTGTAATCAAGTCATTTTGGTTTTAAATCTTTATCTCCTCAGGGTCAAGATTCGAATGAGCAAAACAGCTTCACTTCCAGGCCTCCACCCTGCCAAAAATACCTGTGGCGCAACATGAAATATATATATATATATATATATATATATATATATATATATATATATATATATATATATATAATGTATATATATAATTTCGTTATGAATGCATTAAGAGATAAATTGATTAGATACAGAATGCAACAGAGAAATGAATAAACATAGCAAGGAAAACAATTTTTAACGTTTTGTAGAGGAGCATGACAAGCGAAAATGAATGTGAACATGTGGTAAGCATGTAAGTCTCGACACTGTGAACATGTGGTAAGCATCTAAGTCTCGACACTGTGAACATGTGGTAAGCATCTAAGTCTCGACACTGTGAACATGTGGTAAGCATGTAAGTCTCGACACTGTGAACATGTGGTGAGCATCTAAGTCTCGACACCGTGAACATGAGGTAAGTATCTGTCTTGACCCTGTAAACATGTGGTAAGCATCTAAGTCTCGATACTGTGAACATGTGGTAAGCATGTAAGTCTCGACACTGTGAACATGTGGTAAGCATCTAAGTCTCGACACTGTGAACATGTGGTAAGCATCTAAGTCTCGACACTGTGAACATGTGGTAAGCATCTAAGTGTCGACACCGTGAACATATGGTAAGCATCTAAGTCTCGATACTGTGAACATGTGGTAAGCATGTAAGTCTCGACACTGTGAACATGTGGAAAGCATCTAAGTCTCGACACTGTGAACATGTGGTAAGCATGTAAGTCTCGTCATTGTGAACATGTGGTAAGCATCTAAGACTCGACACTGTGAACATGGGGTAAGCATCTAAGTGTCGACACTAAGGAAAACTGACACATAGTAAGTAATTAGGCTGCACAAAAATAATGCTTCATCATGACTGCAATTATGTTAATTATTTGTTTTTTAATCAATACTTCTGTTCCATTTTCAACAGCAGGCAGTGTGAAACTATTGGCTTCCAGATGGTCATGGACTGCTGTGTTTTTATGTACTTGTCACCTTTTTCTGTTTTAATCCTTATGAGAAGTTGTAATGTGCTGAGAACATGAATTTTGATAATCATTCAATTAAAATTAAAGCATGGACGTCTTGCTATAGGAGCCTTATAAAGAACTCAGATGTGCATGTAAATCTACGGGTACCGAATGGAACAATTCGTATGTAATCTTAACTCACTCTTCACCGCTGTCTCGCTGCTGCTTGCATTGTGATTCGATGATGAGAAAGCGCTTCAGCTTGAAGAGTGGTGTTTCTGCGGTTGTACTCTGTCTCGCAGTCCCTGAGGAGTCCTGAACTGCTTTACCTGACGCGTGTTGTAAGTCGGCTAGCCAAGCGAGATGTCTCGCAGCGAGATTGGCGAGCGCGAGATGCTCTTTACAACGGGCAAACAGCAGGCGAGTTTATCTAATGTGGCGTCGCCCGACAGAGCTGGTTTGAAACGGGTGTTATTATTGGAGTTTCTTGACGATGCTGACCTAGATTATGACTGCATATTTTATCGACCCCAACGTCCCCAATGCGACCACAAAATATCAAGTATTTACAACGCTGTTCTGTGAAATTACCAATCATGATCATCATGATGATCATGTTATGTGTTGATTGTTGCTGCCATACCGAAGCAGACGACTAATGTGGAACTATAGCGCGGAAAGAAACGAGCACAACTGAAACAAACTAGTAGAATTCCACACCCTCCCTATTCCCATTCCACGTAAAATTACTCAAGAATACTGAAAGAACACTTACGTTTTAATATTCTGTCCCATTCCTCCGTCGCAACGCGACAATTGAACAAAAAAGTCCCATCGAGAAACAGAATTCCAATGCGGGTAGTCGCCATTTTGTTTTAGCTCGCCAGCTGCGCGAGCTGCAGAAAATCAGCTCGCCAAGTCTTGCGAGCCACGCGAGCCACTCGCCGCCTTACAACGGCACGGCTAGCCCCGCTTGCGAGATACTCGCTTGGCTCGTCACTTACAACGCACGTCTGGTGATTCGATGATGAGAAAGCGCTTCGGCTTGAAGAGTGGTGTTTCTGCGGTTGTCCTCAGGGACTGTCTCGCAGTCCCTGAGGAGTCCTGAACTGCTTCACCTGGTGGTGCAGCGCATTCGTGCTATTTTTGGCGTTTCTCACGCCTGATGTTGCGACAGACCCGACACCCAATCACCTCAGGTTACCGACATCGCAAACATTATCGAGAGAAACACAAACACTCCATTCGACCCAGTGCCATTCCTTGCATACATCAATAAACGCGGAGCCCATATTCGTGCAGACCAGACATCTCTAAGTGTACTGCGTCACGTGGTGTCAACCCCCAGCTAGAGAGAAATCGGGACCAGCAAGCAGTACCGTCCACTTGGAATCTGGGATGTTCTTCAGCTCCAAGTCCCCCCCGCGTCCTGATCACACAGACACGAGTGCGTGTGTGCGTTCGAACCGGCTGGGGTTGGTAGTGAACTGGTTTTAATGTCGTCTTGATCGGAATCTTGTGTATAGAAAGCTCTTTGTCGTTTTGAATACAAAATTTTCTCCGCACTGCACCTAACAGCAATCTCGCATTCGATAGGAGTGTCGGTCGAATGCAGAGACCTCGAATACGATGTGTGCATGGATCATTAATCTTGTCCGTGTATTTATGATTACAGGATATGAAAAGGGATATTCTAATGCACCTTTGTGTTCGTCATCTGTCATACACACAATCTTAAAGTGTTGGGCGTTTCACATCGATCACATTTTGTTGATGACTTCCCTAAGAATATGTCAGAGGAGAAAGTGGACCACGGTGTCATGACTCAATCACTCCCTTGTGAACTTTTCTCCGTTTGCCCGAAGCAATGTGAAAAAATATTGGAAGAAACTTGGAGACGACAAGGCACGGAAAGGTACCTACACAGACAAGATTACACGTCAGGAAGCCTGGAATTAATGAAATAATGAATGAATGAACAAACGAACTAATGAATGAACAACCAAATGAATGGACGAATAAATGAACGAAGTTTTAATGGTGCACCAGCCTTTGTTTGCTTTGTAAGGCCATTGACTACAAAATCATTATTTATCTGATCAGAATAATCTTGAGCAAGCCAAGTCTCGGTTTCCTCAGTTATTCCCTCTTTAGCTATCGCGTAGGGAGACGCAGTGGGTCTATTCTTACCCCGACCCACAGGGGGTCTATTCTTACCCCGACCCACAGGGGGTCTATTCTTACCCCGACCCACAGGGGGTCTATTCTTACCCCAGTTCACAGGGGTTCTATTCTTACCCCAGTTCACAGGGGGTTTATTCTTACCCCCAATCCACAGGGGGTCTATTCTTACCCCCAATCCACAGGGGGTCTATTCTTACCCCAGTTCACAGGGGTTCTATTCTTACCCCAGTTCACAGGGGGTTTATTCTTACCCCCAATCCACAGGGGGTCTATTCTTACCCCCAATCCACAGGGGGTCTATTCTTACCCCAGTTCACAGGGGTTCTATTCTTACCCCAGTTCACAGGGGTTCTATTCTTACCCCAGTTCACAGGGGGTTTATTCTTACCCCGACCCACAGTGGGTCTATTCTTACCCCGACCCACAGTGGGTCTATTCTTACCCCGACCCACAGTGGGTCTATTCTTACCCCGACCCACAGGGGTTCTATTCTTACCCCGACCCACAGGGGGTCTATTCTTACCCCAGTTCACAGGGGATTTATTCTTACCCCCAATCCACAGGGGGTCTATTCTTACCCCCAATCCACAGGGTTTCTATTCTTACCCCCATCCACAGTTGGGTCTATTCGTACCCCAAACCACAGGGGGTTTATTCTTACCCCAAATCCACAGGGGGTCTGTTCTTACCCCAATCCACAGGGGGTCTATTCTTACCCCCAATCCACAGTTGGGTCTATTCTTACCCCAATCCACAGGGAGGAAGGAAGGCGAGCAGGGAAGAAGCTGATTGCAAGGAATGAAAACACGCACGCAATAAACATGACGAAGCACAAAACATTTCCAGATGCATTGACAACTGACCGACCTTTACATGTGAATTAATATTTTCAGCTCGTTAAGTTGATTACGTGTTGGCTCGTTCTTTGCTCTTTTCTTCTCGTTGCATTTATGCATGTATGTGTATGGGTGTATGTGTGTATGTGTGTATTGTGCGCGTTTGAAAGAATTCCTCGTCAGAGCACGCTTTTGGTAGTATGCACTTTATCCCTCCAGGTTTACTGGAGGTCCTACAGACTTTATCTGTCTGTCTGTGTGTGTGTGTGTGTGTCTGTCTGTCCCGACTCCACGGCTTATATCTCAAAAACTACTGGACGGATTTCCTTGAGATTTTGCACACTAACTGGAAGTTAGGTCCGATTGAATGTATCAAATTTTCAGAATCGAGGCTTGAAGACAAAGTGGGTTTTTAAGGTCGTACACTCCAGAGCGCCTCCCCAAATACGCGGTTCATGGAATGGCGAAATGCGTGACGTGATCAAAACTGACAGAACAATGCCAGCCACCTGGAGAGGAGCGGCGGCTCGAGATAAGGGAAGGGAGTACAGGAAGGGGGCGGGGGTGGGGGGGGGGGGGGGGGGGGGAGGAGAGAGAGAGAGCTCTTCTCGAGAGGTTGGGGGTTCCAACCCGATCTTTTTTAAATTTATTTTTTAATATGCCAAAACCTGGAGGTTCAGCGCCTGACTGGAAGTTAGGTCCCATTCAATATTATCAAATTTTCAGAATCGAGGTTTGAAAAGAAAGTTACTTTTTTACATTTTGGTGTTTTAATGAAAATGATTCAACAGACCTCATTTTGCAAAATTTGTGACGTGATCATTTGACGTCGTATAACGTGACGTCATTTGCGAGGAGATTTTTGAAGGAGGGGTGAATAGAATAGAATAGAATAGAATTCGTGACGTCATTTGCGAGGACAGAGAATGATTTAGATAGATATGTCCTCAGATGTCTTAGGCCGCAAGGCCTTTATCTGATCTTTTGATCAGTACTTATGGCTACTCTCACTCTCTCTCTGTCTCTCTCTCTGACTCTCTCTCTCTGTCTCTCTCTCTCTCTCTCTCTCTCTCTCTCTCTCTCTCTCCCACCCACCCTCTTACTCTCATTCTCTCTTCCCTTCCTCCCCTTTTCCCAGCTCCCCTCCCCCCCCCTCTCTCTCTCACTCTCTCTGTCTCTCTCTCTGTCTCTCTCTGTCTCTCTCTGTCTCTCTCTGTCTCTCTCTGTCTCTCTCTCTGTCTCTGTCTCTCTCTCTGTCTCTCTCTCTCTGTCTCTGTCTCTCTCTCTCTGTCTCTCTCTCTCTCTCTCTCTCTCTCTCTCTCACTCTTACCACATTTGAATATTTTGCCTCAAGGGCTGAATGTAAGTAAGAAAGGCAATACAGTAGTCGCCGCTTATAAAACACGCGGTTAATAAAAACAGCCGTTTTTTAAATACAGTTGGTAAGGTCCGGATTTACTTCGTTACTGATGGACATGTTCAACAAGCAAACGGTTAATAAAAACGCCGCTTATTAAAAACACTTTTGTTCGGTCCCAATGTGTTTTTAATAAGCGGCGACTACTGTACTGCCTAATTCACTACCCTTGTCTCTAAACTCAGACGATTCCAACTGCCTGTTCCGCTTTGACGTAATCTCATGACGTCATCTACGATCTAAGAGAATCGAAGAGACGACAAAGAAAGCAGTATATATAGCAAAGCGCAACCTAGGATCCTCTGACGAGCGTACCTTATCTAACCGATCAAGATAACGCGGGGATAGGGGATAAATCGAGTGTTAAAAAGATAAATCGCCGTTGTGAATAGGGGCCCAGCGAACTAACTGAATGTCGACACAATCACGCGGCACTGTTGTACATTTGCAGTCAACGTAAGATCTCGTACGACGATTTGATTCAAGGCCTAGTGCTAATTGTTTTGATGGTCTGGTCTCAGTGTCACAAAAATATGATGATTTAATCAATCCCTGACCCGGAAATGTTGGGGACAACGACCATTTCAGCGTAATGACATCGAGTCAAACCGAGTTATCTTTCCTACTTCAGCAAAACGCTTCGATATATGTTGAACCTCTACCAGCAGGCGCCAAAATGCGATACTACGAAAAGAATATTGACGTTGATGGGTTAGATCCGTATGAAATACCAAACCGTTCATGCTATCATCCATTTTTCTACAATTTACAGTGCAAAATACGAACCACGAGGGTTTATGACAAAGTCGTTATAAATGCTTCACATACCTACAAGTTTACAATGGCATAGTTGGTAGAGCATTGGGCTCTTGGTCATGCATGACCAGGTTCGATTCTACACTGAAACTTTTTTTCGAGGGGTTGTGGGTTCGAACCCACCTGGTTTTTTGTGTTTGTGTGTGTGTGCGTTTTTTCCTCCTCTTTTCTCGGAGGCTGCGGGTTCGAACCCGATCTTCTTTTTTTCTTCTCCAAAACCTGGAGGTTCAGCGCCAGCGGTTTTTATCTTTGGAATACCACAAATCTTATAACACCCTGCACATACTCATATTTCCTCCGTCCTATCGTCGGCAGGTCATGCCTGCACCACACTCCTTTCTTTTCGCATTCCTCTTGCTGAGGTCTGCATTTTTGTTTCCGTTTCGCCCAAATCATGAGAGCCCACTGAAAGTTGCGGGTGAGAATATACCCTTCGCGTCCCCCTACGAATAACTAGGGACACCATGACTTTATATGCGACCACTGTAAACTATTCTTTTGATTTTCGTGCTCAATGGCCTTACATAGCCTACAAAGGCTGATAGGTCGTAAATCTCCATCCATGAATCCATCATATCACGAGAAGCAAAACAGGTCGCTTTCGTCAAGAACAATACGCACTTCCATACGCCACCATCAACCCCCTTTCAACTGCCTCACAACCGTTCCTCGTCGGCCTTCACCCGATACGAGCCAGCTCTGGCCCCCGAGGACAAGAAAAACAGACAGGAAAGAAATGGGGTAGAGGGGTCACAAAGAGGTCATTGGATCTCGTTTCCTCGTCTTGGGTAGCCACACGAAAATTCCTGGAGGGGCTTTTAATAAAGGTTGGGGGGGGGGGGGGTCAGGGGTGAAGGCAATGGTCAGGAAAAATGTTTGCCCCGTGTCTGTCCTCGGCAAAAATTCTGAGCCGAGAAGCTACCCGGTTCCCGTCCTGCCTCTCCAGACGACAGTGGAGAGCCATGGGAAATTCCACCCGGAAGAATGTCTCCTTTTCTCTGAACCAGACGCCCACCCACTACACAGGAAGGCTTATTCACCCCCCAAGTCTGCCTCGTGATAATCGGGTGCGAAAGCGTGGATAACTCAGTCGGTGTTTTTTCCCTGCCTGCTGCTTATAAAGACGAATGTCTCCAGTAAGAAAAGGCGTGAATAATTTGAAGGACGTAAAACGCTCACTGATGCTCGTATGAATTAATCCATGCAATTTTTTTTTCTTGAGGAGGTAAGGGTATATATATATATATATATATATATATATATATATATATATATATATATATGTGTGTGTGTGTGTGTGTGTGTGTGCGTGCGCGCGCGCGCGCGCGCGCGTGTGTGTGATTCATTGCACGGGTGAGTAAGAGAGAGGAACGGAGGGTGTGTAATTGGTCGAGGGTGTGGGGTGGGTGTGAGAGGAAGAGAGCAGAGGTGGAGTTGAAAGGAATAAAAGCAGTTGAACTACAACAAGGTAATGGAGCTGACTGCTCATGCATTACGACAGGAATGTATATTAGTCAGATCATTTTGTGACGCAAATGAAAACATCGTGGGTATGGGAGGGGGTTGGAAGAGAGGGAGTTGGAAGAGAGGTGGGTGAATGGGTGAGGTACATCCCAGCGGCAGATGACAGGAGGGACGGAAGAATAGATTGACGGATGAACAAAGAGACATACACACACAGGCAAACATATAAACACACACAGACAAACAGATAGATGGACAGACACACTCTGAAGCAGGAACACTCACACAATCACACACACACACACACACACATTCTCTCTCTCTCTCTCTCTCTCTCTCTCTCTCTCTCTCTCTCTCTCTCTCTCTCTCTCTCTCTCTCTCTCTCTCTCTCTCTCTTACATCCACACAAACACACACTGACAGACACATTCAGACATATAAACACACACACACACACACACACACACACACACACACACAAATGCAGGCACACGCATACATACACAGTCAGACACAGAATCTCACATACGCACACACGCACGCACACACACACACACACACACACGCAAACACTCACACACACACACACACACACACACATACACTCACACACATATATACTCTAACAGACAGACAGACAGATAGAAAGATAGATGACAGACAGACAGACAGAGAGAGAGAGACAGGCAGGCAGGCAGGCAAGCAGACATGCAGGCAGGCGGGCAGGCAGGCAGGCAGGCAGACAGACACAGAGACGGGTGGATGGATGGATGGAGGGACGGGTACGTTGGCAGACAGGCAACACAAGAACAGACAGAAAGGCGGTAGAAACTCATTCAGAGCTGCATTCATGCATGCTCACATAAACGCACCAAAATATGAGGACGAGACAAGGAAATTGTGATGCACAACCTCTATGGACAGGTGTATGCAAAAGCAGCGTCCTTTGTCTCCTCAGTTGCGCGTCTTGCTCTACATCCTTGTTGTCTGGCAGCCTTTGCGCCCGTCACCAGTTTGAGGCAGTCGGAGTGCAGAAGGCCTGGAAAGGCAACAGGCACGTCAGGAAGTGAATGGCATGAGTGCTACCACCCTCTGACACAACTATCACTGAAGCCGTCACTTGTGCTGGTAACTTCCCACTCGGAACTGTGACTTGAGTCAGGGGAGGGGTTAGGGATGAGGCAGGGTCGGGAGCAGAGACGGGAGTAAGGATTGTATACGGGTTGGGACTTAAGGGAGAACAAGGGATGTTAAAGGCACTACATTCCCCATTCGGTGAATGGTTGGATTGATGGGGATATACGGCTTATCAGCCTGTGTTGGTTGTGTAAGGCCATTGACCACGAAAATCGCCACAGCTGGTTTAACCGAGAACAAGTCAAGTTTCAATTTCCCTGACGAACGAAAATGTTCCTTTGCTTCTTGTCTCGACAAGCCTCCCTTTCACGAGTTCCTCCTACTGAGCTACATGATGCTACGTGGCTTCTGCCATGTAGCTCAATGGTTTCTCTCCGGAGCTCTTCTCTGATTGGTTGATTGATGGCTGCGCCGCTGCTTGTCGCCGGCAAATAGACCGCTTTCTATTCGAGGCAGTGTTTTTTAAAAATGCACGCACGATCTGCTTGTTGTTTAATGCACGCACGATCTGCTTGTTGTTTAATGCACGCACGATCTGCTTGTTGTTTAATGCACGCACGATCTGCTTGTTGTTTAATGCACGCACGATCTGCTTGTTGTTTAATGCACGCACGATCTGCTTGTTGTTTAATGCACGCACGATCTGCTTGTTGTTTAATGCACGCACGATCTGCTTGTTGTTTAATGCACGCACGATCTGCTTGTTGTTTAATGCACGCACGATCTGCTTGTTGCGTCGTCGCTTTGTCGCGTCATGTGCAGCGGGCTTTCTTTGCCGTTTTACAAATCGCTAATTTTAAGACCGCCGTACACGAGGCGATTCTGCCCTGGCGTTCTCGCAAGCGTCACTGTGGCAGCCAATCACGGCTGGCAATAGTGGAGCAAAGGCGTCAGTAGCGCTCTGCCATTGGGAGATATTTTTGTCAGTCCGTGTGTGGCGTGTGGAATTGTCTCGTGTACGACGGCCTTAAGGAAGACATGGTAAATCTATTCTTAGCCCCAACCCACAGGTGGTTCTTTCTGTGGCAAGGGAGATAACTGTTTGAATATTAAGCGATATTGTGAATACTTTCTTAGCTGGGGAAAAGAGAAAATACGAAGAAAAAAAAAGATACTACTGTGACCGGATGGCCCACAGAAAAAGAGGAGAAGGAGAGGGGATGATAGTAGCCAGAGACTCAATCCATTCTTCTCTTCTTTTATTTTCTAAACCAACCTGCAATCATAATAAGCAATAATGAATATTAGGAAAAGACCAAAATATATAACGATTACATTGATTATATGGAATACATTCTTCTGCAGATATAATACAATTTCCTAGTGAAACTACATTGGGTCTAACTCAAATTAAACAATCATCAATATATGATAAAACCGAACAACAAAGTATAAAAACAAAGGTGACGTATTATACTAATGGCAAAGTCCAATACACATCAGGGCTATGACATAGAATCATCAGTACAACCAAAATATAGAGTCGAGTATAACTATAACAAGAACACACACCTCAGGACCGCTCCCTTACACCAGGGTGTTCTGGTTTGTGACCTTTCCACTCTCGGATCAGGCTCCATCTGTGGAATACCAGTGTTCGTGTTGTAAATAAACACTAAACCAAACTCTATTACACACAGAGCCATATAACAACAACAACAGTCCCTATGCCCCAACACTTCTTCAGTACTAATCATGACACCATGCCAAATAGCAAACATTTCCTAAGTCCTTACAACAACCGAAACGGAGAGAATTGTTCGAAAAAATGCTTCATTATTCACAAGAGTCAGCTCCGGGGACGTTTAGTGTTAATTTGGAA
>JAWQFJ010012780.1:0-12500 GCA_034096865.1 Theodoxus fluviatilis | reverse complement strand
AGTGGATGATGCGACTGATTACAGCCATCAAGCGACAACAGAATTCACAAAAACTGAAACCTTTTTCGATTTCGTTTGACTAGCATCACATAATCGTGAGAAACGCGCCTCATGTATTGTGACGGTACATGCAGTTTTCAACTGTTGTGTTTACAATTGCAATGCTCCCTTCTCAGGACAAACGAAATATCTGCCCATGCTTTGACATTCTTTAAAAAGTTTATCAAGCGATGATATGCTTTTTAATTTGATGATTTTAATATTAGCTTTTATATCTTATTATATTTCATTTTATAGTCAGAGAATACATGTTAATTTCACCGCATACATTTTTTCGCATAGGTTACTATCGGGACCCAGATCAGGTGCTTTGTCTGAAGTGTTCCTACTGCTACCCTGATTTTGACATGCAAATCATACGGGTGGAACAGTGTCGACGTCAAGGTGGAGACCCCAGGTACCACTGCAGAGCTGACATCATACCTCCAATCAAGCATGCCCCGCGTACAGGTGAGATGATCTGCTCTCTTCCTCCTCCTTTCTATCTGTGTCTGCTCATCCTCCCCTTGCTCCTCCTCTTTTCCATCTGTGTCTGCTCATCCTCCCCTGGCTCCTCCTCCTTTCCATCTGTGTCTGCTCATCCTTCCCTGGCTCCTCCTCCTTTCCATCTGTGTCTGCTCATCCTCCCCTGGCTCCTCCTCCTTTCCATCTGTGTCTGCTCATCCTTCTCTTGCTCTTCCTCCTTTCCATCTGTGTCTGCTCCTCCTCCCCTGGCTCCTCCTCCTTTCCATCTGTGTCTGCTCATCCTCCCCTGGCTCCTCCTCCTTTCCATCTGTGTCTGCTCATCCTTCCCTTGTTCCTCCTCCTTTCCATCTGTGTCTGCTCATCCTCCCCTGGCTCCTCCTCCTTTCTATCTGTGTCTGCTCATCCTCCCCTGGCTCCTCCTCCTTTCTATCTGTGTCTGCTCATCCTTCCCTTGTTCCTCCTCCTTTCCATCTGTGTCTGCTCATCCTTCGCTGGCTTCTCCTCCTTTCCATCTGTGTCTGCTCATCCTTCCCTTGCTCCTCCTCCTTTCCATCTGTGTCTGCTCATCCTTCCCTTGCTCCTCCTCCTTTCCATCTGTGTCTGCTCATCCTTTTCTTGCTCCTCCTCCTTTCTATCTGTGTCTGCTCATCCTTCTCCTGCTTCATCTTCTGCTTCTTCTCTTTCTCCTGCTATTTTTTTTTGTTCCTCCTCCTTTCCATTTGTGTCTGCTCATCCTCCCCTGGCTCCTCCTCCTTTCCATCTGTGTCTGCTCATCCTTTTCTTGCTCTTCCTCCTTTCCATCTGTGTCTGCTCATCCTCCCCTGGCTCCTCCTCCTTTCCATCTGTGTCTGCTCATCCTTCTCCTGCTTCATCTTCTGCTTCTCCTCTTTCTCCTACTATTTTTTTGTTCCTCCTCCTTTCCATTTGTGTCTGCTCATCCTCCCCTGGCTCCTCCTCCTTTCTATCTGTGTCTGCTCATCCTCCCCTTGCTCCTCCTCCTTTCCATCTGTGTCTGCTCATCCTCCCCTGGCTCCTCCTCCTTTCCATATGTGTCTGCTCATCCTCCCCTGGCTCCTCCTCCTTTCCATCTGTGTCTGCTCATCCTCCCCTGGCTCCTCCTTTCCATCTGTGTCTGCTTATCCTTCTCTTTCTCCTCCTCCTTTCTATCTGTGTCTGCTCATCCTTCCCTGGCTCCTCCTCCTTTCCATCTGTGTCTGCTCATCCTCCCCTTGCTCCTCCTCCTTTCCATATGTGTCTGCTCATCCTGATCTGGCTCTTCCTCCTTTCTATCTGTGTCTGCTCATACTCCCCTGGCTCCTCCTCCTTTCCATCTGTGTCTGCTCATCCTTCTCTTGCTCCTCCTCCTTTCCATCTGTGTCTGCTCATCCTTCTCTTGCTCCTCCTCCTTTCCATCTGTGTCTGCTCATCCTTCTCTTGCTCTTCCTGCTTTCCATCTGTGTCTACTCATCTTTCTCTTGCTCCTCCTCCTTTCTATCTGTGTCTGCTCATCCTCCCCTGGCTCCTCCTCCTTTCCATCTGTGTCTGCTCATCCTTCTCTTGCTCCTCCTCCTTTCCATCTGTGTCTGCTCACCCTTCTCTTGCTCTTCCTGCTTTCCATCTGTGTCTGCTCATCCTTCTTCTGCTTCACCTTCTGCTTCTCCTCTTTCTCCTACTACTTTTTTTTGTTCCTCCTCTTTTCCATTTGTGTCTGCTCATCCTCTCCTGGCTCCTCCTCCTCTCTATCTGTGTCTGCTCATCCTCCCCTGGCTCCTCCTCCTTTCCATCTGTGTCTGCTCATCCTTCCCTTGCTCCTCCTCCTTTCCATCTGTGTCTGCTCATCCTCCCCTGGCTCCTCCTCCTTTCTATCTGTGTCTGCTCATCCTCCCCTGGCTCCTCCTCCTTTCCATCTGTGTCTGCTCATCCTCCCCTGGCTCCTCCTCCTTTCCATCTGTGTCTGCTCATCCTTCTCTTGCTCTTCCTGCTTTCCATCTGTGTCTACTCATTCTTCTCTTGCTCTTCATGCTTTTCCTCCTGCTCTACCTGTTCCTCTCGCGCGTCCTACTCTAGCTCCTGCTCTTCGCGTTCCTGCTACTCCTCCTCCTCCCTCTGATCCTCCTCCTCCCCCTCTTCCTTCCTTCTTTTTCTCCTCCTGCCTCATCTTTCTCTTTTTCTTCTCTCCTTCTCTTTCACTTCCTCCTTTTTCCTCCTCCTCTTTTTCCTCTTCCTTTTTCCTCTTTCTCCTTCCTCCTGTATGTCAAGCTGTTGAGATGATGACGCCATGAGTAGTGTATGATAGAAAGTCAGGGGTCAATATCACCAAGACGAAGATTGCTGCATGTTTGTCAAGCTTGTTTTCTTCCTTTCAGAACTAAAGACCTCTCCAGAAACGACAACGACTGCACACCTGACTACAGAATCAAGAATAGAAGAAAATCCCAATCATATCTACACTGAGTTTATAATTGTAATTGTGGTATTTGGAATTATTTTTCTTGCATGCATTGTATTATTCGCGCTCATAATTACAAAATCATATTTCTTAGACTTGCAAGCAAAATCTCATAGACATTTACCTCGCGCGACAACAATAGAGGCCCAAGAGCACTTGGGGAAAGGTTTTTGTGCATCAGTGGTCAACTCTTTACACTATTCAAACGAGGAAGTGGCGAAAAGACTAGCCTCCAGTGCCAATACCCTTGAGCATTTCCTGCCCCCAGAGACTAATGCTTGTAGCTTGGGGCCTTCAGGGAGTCCTCGTGAACTCATTGACCACCGAGATCCACCGCAGTGTTCCAGAGACGAGAGTGCTGACACTATTTCAGCACAAGGGACGAGCCACGACTCCGCCATGGACCCAGATTCCACGTGTCAGAGCTCTCCTGAGCATGATGGCAGACCTCGCGCTGCCACCATGGGCAGCCACAGCGAGGCGGCCAGAGTTATCGCCCGCATCCACAGTTCCTCAGAGCTCTCTCGCACCAGGAGTTGCAGATCCTCTCGATCTTCGCATCACAGAAATCTCGAAACTGCCCATGATTCCCCTGAAGACGACGGCGACAACGACCACGACGATGACGCTGGAGGGAAGAAGCTACTCATTGCAAAAACTCGGCGTACAAAGAAGACAGCTGTTTCCCACGACAACGTGAACGAGATCGGGGATTCCCCTTCGTTTGATGGCAAGAGGTGCTCATCGCCTGGGCTGAATGTAGTAGTCTCTGTGTCCAGCGAGAAGAATGGGAGGAGTGGTACACGGGCCTGGATAAATCCCAAGGTCAATGGTTTGTTCATAGGTGAGGACAGCGGTGCGAACTTGAAACAGACGGCCTACAGCAACACCGGCCCACAGTATTTGTAGAGCTTCCGTCTATGGTGGCTATTTGTGTTGGACCCGTCAGACGAATATTTTGGCATGAGACAGACGTGCTCATTGGCTACGGAGATAAGAGAAAACGGAAAGCACGGAGATCAAGCAGTGACAAATGGTCCCGATATATTTCTACTTCTTTTTGCTGATGACATTGTTCCGTTATCAGACACCGTTATGGGTTTACACAGTCAATTAGATAATCTTAGCAAAGCATCGAATAGACTAGGATTGAGAGTGAATTACAGAAAAACCAAAGTGATGTCGTTTCGATTGGGTGGACATTTAGCAAAGTGTGAAGAATGGTTTCTCGATGGACAGAAACTCGAAGTTGCATCAGAGTACAGGTATCTTGGCATTGTATTGTCGACAGAGTTGAGCACGAATTCAATTCTGTCCAATCTTGTTTGTAGAGGTAAGACTACAGTAGCCAGAATTGTTAAGCGCAATGTATGTTACCGATTGTAATGGGTCAATGGCCTACACAATAAACTGTTTTGTTGTCATTGTTGTTGTTGTTGAGTCAGACGTGCAGATGTGTAAATAATCGAAAACTGATATATTGTGTACAGCATTCTTTTCCCTTTCGCCTTTAAAAAAATCTTCCCCATTTCATTTCAGTCAAATGAAGTATCGTAGATATTTGTCGAAAGATGTCAGAATCCGGTCGGCTCGCTCTTGATAAGTACAGTTTTCGAACAGTTTGTCAAAATTCGTACATAAACACAGAGGCAATCTATGATTAATTGATCCCGAAAATCTGAAATGAGATGCAGAGAATGTTTCCACCCGAATTTACCATAAACTGATATCAACTGATACCATTCAGTACCAGAAACATGACTCCTTTGCATACAGGCGAAGCCACCGTCCAACCAATCAGATGTTTACTACTAAACAGCTTTGGCATGTGCTATTGCAGTTGACAGTCTCGCTGTTTTTCATAACAACAGCACTCAAAACGAGTGGGTTGCGTTCCTGCTTCGAAACATTGCAACTTTTTGCTGTCAAGGAACTCGATGGTGCTCGAAATATTCTCCATAAATGAATGGTGCTCGTTCACGTTCAAGCTATGAATCTCGTCTCTGAATGGAGAGACACGCTATTTGTGCTATATAACAGGACTGTCTTCGTTGTGGGCATTCAATGCACGGCATATTCGACAGTGGTGAATAGTGGTCAGGATGACGTCAGAGAGGAGGTGCTGGTAGCTGCATATAAAGCTAACTCAACGGACACCCGTCAGTTATCCACGACCAATAAGCTGGGCTTGCTGAATTCACACATATATAGATTAGCCAAGACCCGGCTAATCCTGCCAGAGCTTCTGTTTCCCCAGAACTAGGAGAACCAAAGACATGAAATGTAGATTTAAATAACTTGTATATTCAAATTAAGAAATAATTCTTTTTTAACGGGCAGCGAGCTAACGGCGAGTTATAGCTTTTAGTCCATGTTGTAGTTCACATGCATGTTTTGTACATAATGTTTTGGTAATTCTTTCAATAAAACTTTTCATTTGTATACTGATTTGTTAACTGTGTCTTTCATTTCGCCCCCCCCCCCACCTCCCCCCCCACCCCCCCCACCCCCCCCACCCCCCACCCCCACCCACCCTTCCACCCCTCTCCCTCCACCACCTCTCCTCCACCCACCTCCCCTCCTATCCCCCCCCCTCTCCCCCCCCCCCCGTCCATCCCTCCACCCCATCTGTTCTGTAAGCCCGGAAAAACAATGGTATGCAGTGCCACCTGTTTTGACTTGACAATCTTTTCAAACACTTAAACTGTTGTTGTGTATCTTGAGTGTCATCAAAAGCTAATTCTGTGCAGCTAGCAAATCCAAGCAAACCAGTAATTGAAAGTTGCGAGTAAAACTTAATGATTAGTAACAGCGGAGTGCGATGCAAAGCAAAGAAGAGTACTCTACACTAATCAATTTCGGGCAAACTTTAACGGCGTGTGTCAGGGAGCTGATCGGCTATCCCACAAGCCTCGTGTGACCTCCATTTGCATATTTTGGACGAAAACCTTCCATCACGTGATGTCAACTGGGCTAGAGACACTTTCGCCGGTAGGCAAAGTCTCAAGTGAACTAGAATGGGTCTCTAGTGAACTAGAATGGGTCTCTAGTAAACTAGAATGGGTCTCTAGTGAACTAGAATGGGTCTGTAGTGAACTAGAATGGGTCTCTAGTGAACTAGAATGGGTCTCTAGTGAACTAGAATGGGTCTGTAGTGAACTAGAATGGGTCTCTAGTGAACTAGAATGGGTCTCTAGTGAACTAGAATGGGTCTCTAGTGAACTAGAATGGGTCTCTAGTGAACTAGAATGGGTCTCTAGTGAACTAGAATGGGTCTGTAGTGAACTAGAATGGGTCTGTAGTGAACTAGAATGGGTCTGTAGTGAACTAGAATGGGTCTGTAGTGAACTAGAATGGGTCTCTAGTGAACTAGAATGGGTCTCTAGTGAACTAGAATGGGTCTCTAGTGAACTAGAATGGGTCTCTAGTGAACTAGAATGGGTCTCAAGTGAACTAGATTGGGTCTCTAGTGAACTAGAACGGGTCTCTAGTGAACTAGAATGGGTCTCTAGTGAACTAGAATGGGTAAGGGGCAGTCCCAAGCAGTACCAGGTGTCCCGTATAGGGCACTTGTAGCGATGATAAAACAAATTCTCAACCCTTGCTGAGGAAACATTGCACAGCTCTTCTCGGGTGTCTACGACTTCCACGCGTTGTGAATGATAAATACTGTAAGGAGGACGGTGAATAGTTTCATGTTTCTTGGCAGCATATTGCCTTCGAGCCTTAAACTTAAACATGGATGAGCAAGTGTCGGACATGCCGATGTTAGTGATGCTTTGGGGATCAGGCATGCAAGTGGGACCATGCCGCACATGAAGTTACAATACAATACAATACAATACATTGCAATACAATACAATACAATACAGTACAATACAACACAACACAACACAATACAACACAACACAACACAACACAATACAGCACAACACAATACAATACGATACGATACAATACAATTCAATTCAATTCAATTCAATTCAATACAATACAATACAATACAATACAAGACAATACAATACAATACAATACAATACAATACAATACAATACAATACAATACAATACAATACAATACAATTCAATACAACACAATACAATACAATGCAACGCAATACAATACAGTGCAATGCAATGCAATACAATACAATACAATACATCTTTATTACTGCTGTAACATAATTTGATGTGTCCACTACAAATATACCCCCCAAAAAACGATGTGAAGAACAGAACATGATGTGTACATTGCAAATTATCACATAGCTATTTACATGAGTTTAAAAAGTTAAAAAGAAGTTGCATGCAATCCACACAGCGACACTTACCACACTGCTGATTGCATGTGAAACAGGGACAGGTAAAAAAAACGGGGTTCGAGCTCCAAGTAATAAGTAAAACGTAACGATATGGAAACAAGCACTTTCATCCTGACTTATTTCTACCAACTGAGTACCATACAACTAGAACGGCTCGATGCCCCCCGCATCGGTCGGAGCCCCTGGCTGCCGCGCTTGTGGGCCTGCTCCAGTAGCTCAGCCAGGGGCCTGCTCCAGTAGCTCAGCCAGGGGCCTGCTCCAGTAGCTCAGCCAGGGGCCCGCTCCAGTAGCTCAGCCAGGGGCCTGCTCCAGTAGCTCAGCCAGGGGCCTGCTCCAGTAGCTCAGCCAGGGGCCTGCTCCAGTAGCTCAGCCAGGGACCTGCTCCAGAAGCTCAGGCAGGGGCCTGCTCCAGTAGCTCAGCCAGGGGCCTGCTCCAGTAGCTCAGCCAGGGAGGTCTCCAAGCAGCCATCGTAGCTTCCAGGAAGCACCGAGTCAGGGTCAAATCATTCCGATCCAGCTGTGCAGTGAAATGCTCCTGGAAGACCGAATCCAACCCAGGCGCAACTCAAAGGTATTTGTCCTGTCTTCAATCAAAATTGTCAAGGTCCATGCAAAAATACAAAGATATAATAAGATAATTTGGTAAGAAAGTTTTAAATACATGTACATTAGAATGCTTTTCCTTTCGCTTTCACTGTGTGTGCGCGTGTGTGTGTGTGTGTGTGTGTGTGTGTGTGTGTGTGCGCGCGCGCGCGTGTGTGTGTATGTGTGTGTGCGCGTATGTGTGTGTGTGTGTGTGTGTGTGTGTGTGTGCGAGCGCGTGCCTGCATGTTTATGTGTGTGTGCGCGCGTGCGTGTGTGCGAGATACAACCACGCACATCGAGATGGGTAGACTGGTGTTTCATTTCATTGAATGGCTCCATCGTGATAGAGCAGAAGAGATCTAGGAGATCTCTGTTATGACATACAGTTTAAGCGCTCAATGTTTTCCAATCAGCCACAGTGTCTCCAGGAGAAATACTGCAGACCATATATCTCTTGGAGATTTCCAGGAGACAATCAAGACCCCATTTCCTCAATGATACATACAGGACTTTACCGAGGTTCAGATGAGCAACAGTAACTGATATCTTGTTTTCAAGCACAGCGAGTTTTACGATTTCTCTATTTTGTTATCTAGTCATGTTGTGTATTCATGAACATATGTGAGAATTCGTCACAGTGTGATATTTTTGGATGAAAATATACGAGTACTCGATGAAAATTAGCTCCCGTGATTGCTGCCTCATGTAGAACAACTTATGCCCGCTGTTTTTCACTCAAGGGCTTTAGTTCTGTAGGCTCGAATGCGCCGGTATAAGGTAAGTAGAGAAGGGGAGGTTACTCGAGCAAACCACTCAAGATAAGCTCCCTTGATTTGTCTTGAAAAGATTGTGGGTTTTTTTCCTCCCGGCGTTTGTCTTTAAGTGGAAATTTGTTTTCAAAGACATTGTTTAGTTTATTTTCTGTCGTGCCTCATAATTTTAACTGGATGGAGAGAATTTGATCATAACTGTCCAGAAATGTGCTCTTTCGACAGCGGTTGGGCCATGGGCCATATATTGGCGCATCTGCGCGTACACTTTCTCATGAAGTCGAATTATTATCCTTGTATAGGCTCTCAGTGTGTCCTAAAATGTGATGAAATGAGGTTCCTCATGTGTCTGTGTTCGAGCATACGTGCAAACAAGTGGTCGTGTGCATTTCTGTGTGTGTTCGTACATGCATGTGTGTGCGCGCGTGAGTGGGTGGGTGAATGCAGGAGCCTGTGAATGAGTGTGAGCGCATGCACTCGCATGTGTGTGAGTGAGCTCATCATGTGATCAAAAAGAAGAACGAGGAAATGGAATGAACTAAAACAAAAAGAAATGAAATGATTTGAAATGAAACTCTTACATTGACCAAAATATGAAGAAGCAACAATTCTATCGAAACGGAAACAAGATGAAAAGGAATAAAATGATTAAAACAAAATGTTTGCTCTTCACATCTATAGGCGGCGACGTCATTTGAGCGCTTCGATCGTCACATGAGATAAAACTACGTAACACAATACAGAATTCAGCACCACACAGCGGTGTCAGAATGCACATGTTTTCTTCCGATATTGTCCTTGCTTGTACTGCACCGTCAAGTGGACTGTGATGACTCAGGGGAGAAGTATCTAGTCTGCTATGACGTACTTAGCACGATGACACCATTATCAACTGGACTGTTAATTCGTGTACGTCAGTAAATCGAAACTTGAGGCGTACGTCATACTTAAACTACATTGAAAACAGTCCCTAGATAAGTGTACCAAGTTGGCCCTGAAGAAGTTTTGGAGCGTCCAGGACCTGAAAGGTCACAAACACAAAGAAACTCCACGAATCCTGCACCAGATCTGCACCACGATGCTGTCAGAAGGAACAAATCTTGACAAAGCGAGGAACTCGGACCAATTCAACCGGATCATAGCTGCCTCATTTCCAGAGCGCAGATCTGCCAGAGACACAAGCCGTTAGTTTTGTGTGCTGAGAGTGCGCGAGTGTGTATGTGTACGTGTGTGTGCGCAGGGGTGTGTACTCGTTAATTTGTGTGGATCAGTTAATTCAATCGGTGTGTGTGTGTGTGTGTGTGTGTGTGTGTGTGTGTGTGTGTGTGTGTGTGTGTGTGTGTGTGTGTGTGTGTGTGTGTGTGAGAGTGTGATATTGTATGTGTGTGTTTGGGTGTGTGTGTGTGCATGTGTACATGTATTTGTGTGTGTGTGTGTGTGTGTGTGTGTGTGTGTGTGTGTCTGTTTAAGTGTGTGCATTCATGCGTGCGTGTGTGTGTGTGTGTTTGTGTGCGTGTGTGTTTGGGGGTGTGCGTGTGCGTGCGTGTGTGTGCGTGCGTGTGTGTGCGTGCGTGTGTGTGCATATATATGTATGTGTGCATTTATGTGTGTAGGTGTGTGTGGTTGTGTGTGCATGTGTGTGTGTGTGCGTATGTGTGTGCACGCGCGCGTGTGTGTGTGGTTTTGTGTGTGCGTGTGTGCGTGCGTGTGTGTGTATTTGTGTGCATGCATGTGCGTATGCGTTGTCGTGGGTGAGCGTCTATGTGCGCGCGTGTGTATATGTAGACTTTCTGTTTGACTTAAGGTTTTTTGATGGCAGTTGTGACCTGATAATCATTTGCAGTACTTTTGTATTTTATTTATTAGAAAGAATTATTGCTAACAGTTAGTTTCTTGAATTACCTGTCATGTACAGCTTACCAGTTGTTCTTTTAGACCTGGAAGCTGTTATTGATATTAGCAGTCGGCCTACTCAATTAGGAACGTGTGTGTGTGTGTGTGTGTGTGTGTGTAGATGTGTGTGTGTGTGTGTGTGTGTGTGTGTATGTGGTTGTGTGCGGTAGTGTGTGTGTGTGTGTGTGTGTGTGTGTGTGTGTGGTTGTGTGCGGTAGTGTGTGTGTGTGTGTGACTGTGAGATTATTTTGACGCACTTGATGTGTGCCCTTATGTCTCTAACTTGAAGTATCTCCTAGGTAACTTTGACTTATTAGCCGCTTGCTTGTGATGATTCTTTCTGCATTCACACTGACAGTTCTATGCTTGCTTGTGATGATTCTTTCTGCATTCACACTGACAGTTCTATGCTTGCTTGTGATGATTCTTTCTGCATTCACACTGACAGTTCTATGCTTGCTTGTGATGATTCTTTCTGCATTCACACTGACAGTTCTATGCTTGCTTGTGATGATTCTTTCTGCATTCACACTGACAGTTCTATGCTTGCTTGTGATGATTCTTTCTGCATTCACACTGACAGTTCTATGCTTGCTTGTGATGATTCTTTCTGCATTCACACTGACAGTTCTATGCTTGCTTGTGATGATTCTTTCTGCATTCACACTGACAGTTCTATGCTTGCTTGTGATGATTCTTTCTGCATTCACACTGACAGTTCTATGCTTCACCTGCGTTTGGCCGGTAGGCATCCAATGAAATGACTTATTACTCGCTTGGTAAGGCTGTGCATTTCTTTAACGGTGAGGAGGACCAGTGAAAACGTTCTATATCAATAATCATAAGCCACACTTTCTTTCATGAGCTCTCTATGACGTCTGCCTCTCCGTTGAGTTTTTGTCCGTGACTGGGTGTTTGCAACACCGTGAGCGCCGTGAGCAAGATGGACTCAGGTCCCGAAAGAAGGGATTATGGTCACAGCTGCGTACAATCGCATTAACCTTGCTCCACGACTCCAGTGCTGATGATCTAGACTTGCCGCTTAGCACGTCGCAGCATGCCTGGTTACACCGCGGCAACTCCTTGATGATGACTGCGTCAGAAGCTTTATGTGACAACGGGCAAAAAGCGTGAGAGTGGAATTCAAAAAGAAAGTGTTGCCTTTTTTTGTTACAAGCAGCAAGTCGTCACGCAGCTTTACTGTCCTACAGTAGGACTACTGAAACAATTCTCTCTGTCTCTCTGTCTCTCTCTCTCTCTCTCTCTCTCTCTGTGTCTCTCTCTCTCTCTCTGTCTCTCTCTCTGTCTCTGTCTCTCTCTCTCTCTCTCTCTCTCTCTCTCTCTCTCTCTCTCTCTCTCTCTCTCTCTCTCTCTCTCTCTCTCTCTCTCTCGTGTCGCCGAGGAGACGCCGAAGTGTAATCAGCCCCTCATGCCATAGGCAGGGAGGCACGTTTCGCCGACTGCCGTTGTGGCAAAATCCTATTAGAGATCCATTGTCCAGCCAAATGTCCAGCATGCCATAATGTGCTCGTTGGACGGATGTAGCAACATGTAGCGCCCTGAAAACCCTTCATGTTCTGCTCTCTGTTGAGTTGACATTCAATCGTCAGCGTCCGGTTTGGAAGTATTTTTACGGACTTGGACATGGAGAATGAAACTTTGCAGGAGAGTGGCTGATTCTTGGAATTAGTACGGAAAAGAGGTAAGATGTATATGTACTACTTGTTTGATGACTGCTACTGTACGTAGCGTCTTGATATGCGGACGTGATTTGATCCTTAATGGTGTGATGTGTATGGTGTGAGTGCGCGCGCGCGCGCGCGTGTATTTGTGTGTGTGTGTGTGTGTGTGTGTGTGTGTGTGTGTGTGTGTGTGTGTGTTCGCAACTTGCTTCCGATCGGTTCAAGGTAGGCCTATTGTGACGATGTAATTGTGCATCAAAAACTTCAATCCAAGT
>JAWQFJ010012779.1:15000-21007 GCA_034096865.1 Theodoxus fluviatilis | reverse complement strand
ACGCCACGCTGTTGTTGCAATGGAGATGGGAAACAGTTGTCGCCCCTGCTGCGAACTTCCGTTTACGCTATGCCGACGTTTCTGTCACTGGTGCATGCTAAGGCCAGTATGGAGTGAAATGAGTAACACATGTGTGTACATACTGCAGATGTAATTACACGCCACAGCCATCGTAAATAAAAGCTCAGCGCATAACTAAGAATCTAAGAAAGAAGAACGTTTCAAGAAACCTTTTACGTGAGTAAGTCCAACGCGATAGTACCGAAGCAGCCCGCCATCTCCATCTACATGCGAACATTAAAAAAATATTCTTGTGTGCCACAGTTATGAGGCATATTTCAAACACAAATGTGACCTTCAAACAGCAAGCCGAGATCACACGTAGATTTCACTTTGATCCACATAAAAGTTTGTATGTGTGGTGTGTGTGTGTGTGTGTGTGTGTGTGTGTGTGTGTGTGTGTGTGTGTGTGTATGTCTGTGTTCATGCTTTTGTGACCATGCATTCCTGTATCATCAAAGCTGCTGGATTCAAACTTGACACATAATGTAGGTGCCATTAGGAAGGTCACAGGCTGTCCACATTGTTGTGGTAGGGACATCAGTGGCAGGTTTTTATCCAGTTTTTAAAAAATAGTAATTAAACCCATTTGGTTCAATGCCAGGCCTTCATTGAGAGGAGGTTGGCTGCTTGCAGGAGTTGTCGCGCCTGATGGGGATAAGGATGACGTGGCATGATAACCCCTGCCCATCACTGCACTTAAAAAGCACGCTCACCCGGATAAGGATTTGGTCTGGGGGGAGGAGAATAGGGTAGGGTGGAGTGGGAGTGGGTGGGAAAATGGTGGGGTGGGGTAGGGGTGGGTGGGAAAAGGGTGGGGTGGGGTGGGGTGGGGTGGAAATGGGGGTGGGGGTGGGGGGCAGGTAGTGGACAAAGCCCAGGTATCATCTGCATCCAAGCAAGTAAGCAATATTTTCCCTTTACATATCTGCCTACAACATGAAGAGGAAGATTAGAGAGGAGAGAGGAGGGAGGGAGGGAGGGAGGGAGGGAGGGAGGGAGGGAGGGAGGGAGGGAGGGAGGGAGGGAGGGAGGAGGAGGAGAAGGAGGAGGAGGAGGAGGAGGAGGAGGAGGAGGAGGAGGAGGAGGAGGAGGAGGAGGAGGAGGAGGAGGAGGAGGAGGAGGAGGAGGAAAAGGAGGAAGGACAGGGAGGAGAAGAAGGAGGAGAGACGGGGAGGAGGAGAAAGAGGAGGGACAGGGAGGAAGAGGAGGGGGAGGATGAGAAGAGAGGAGAAAGAGGAGAGAGGAGAAAAAGAAGGAAGGAGGAGGAGGAGGAGAGAGGAGCAAGAGGAGGAAGGAGGGGGAGGAGAAAGAGGAGAGACGCGGAGGAGAAGGATACAGTGGAAGAACGGTGAGGAGGAGGAGGAGGGGGAGGAGGGACGGGGCATTCAGCGTGGCTGAGTCTAGTGAATAATTATAGTCTCAGCCACAGGTTGGTCACGTGATAGCCTTAATTCTTTCATTCCAAGCATACCACAAAAAAGTATTCAATCGTTGAGTGTATTCCTCCGCTTGTTGTGCTACACTCGGACACCGAATTTAAATTGATCAGTCTGCTCAACTCCAAACAGTCTGCTTAGCAGTTCGATCAAACAAAGACAGATGGACGGACACACAGGCTGAAAAAGTCTGGGATCTCTCTTTATACTCTGACAATTAGTCTTACATCAACGGAATGTAGGTTAAATCACTTACCGACTCCGACAGTCGATACAGGAATCATCGAAGTGAGGACTCCAGCAGCTCGTCAAACAGTGTGAAGGCAGTTAGACCACAGGTTCCTGCCAGAAAGCATTTACTGGCGAGAGTATAACCATAAATTCATGCCACCAGCCCGAAGCCACAGGAATCCTTTTCGCTGCGTTTATACTAGTTCCAAAAATTGCGTATACACGTGTATACACAGTCGCACGTGCTCACGGCATTTTGCAACCTTTTAGACGACGTTTGCGCTAAAAGCAGTTCTCAAATTATTTCCTCAAATCTCATAGATTAGTTTTATTAGAACACCAATTTTGTGTTTATCTATCGAGATAAATAATTAGAGTGAAATAGAATCGTCTCTTTTTACACTCAATGGTCTTTTGATCACGTTGAGTTTTGATTGGTAAAATCATTGGAATGTGGAGCCGAAGTCACGTGACCAACCTGTTGCTGAGACTATTGACCCATCCACACGGCCCACGCGGTCGCTGGGCTTAGCCAATCGCTGGCGCGGTACTAGTCTATTTTTAGCGCAGACTTCCCTGGCTCACACTGGTATCACAAATACGGCACTGTCTGGAACCAGCGTCTCTTTGACTCCATCACACGTTTTCGCTTCGGTTCTAGCCTATCGCACAACCACAACAAAATGGTTGTGCACTGCCAGTGAGGCACATGCTCTGGTGATCAACGATATCCCGATAAAATAGTAGGAGGAAAATTGCATCAATTTCCCTCTGTAAAAAGCAGAAGAGCCGATGCAATGGCATGGATCAAGGCGTGCTGCCGGCCACACGATCAGCTAAATCTCAACCTGCTTCATAAAAACAAAGGATCTGCGCGAGGATGAGTCTCAGATCTGCATTTGAAATTGAAAATTACTGTTGTTTAACATAAGTTTATTCATTTCTAGGCTTCAAGAAGCAAATATTGGGAGGGAGCGTGAGGGTTGAGTGAGGATAGACGTACAGTAACGCTTCATTGCGAGGATGATGCTTATGTACCTTACCATCTCATTACACCGCTTGTCTGTCGTGATGGTAGTTCTGAGATTTTGGGTAGAGCACGGTTATACAAAGCTCCAGGATTAGAACAGAATATATCACATCCAACGTAAGCGAAGAGCAAAGGTTCATCCCTGTCTCGATCAAGTCTTCGAATCGAGCTTGCTTGGTAAATTTCTTTCTCATCAATGCAACTTCCCGAGCTGTCACCTCCACCGTTGAATCCTCTTGCTCATAGATCTTAATTTCGTCTAAATAACATGAGTAGTATTTATTCATACCCTTGTCTATCACAGTCTGATATCACAGTCGAATCGAGCATGGTTGGTAAATTTCTTTCTCATCAATGCAACTTCCCGAGCTGTCACCTCCACCGTTGAATCCTCTTGCTCATAGATCTTAATTTCGTCTAAAATAACATGAGTAGTTTTTATTCATACCCCTGTCTATCACAGTCTGAGAAATCTTCTCACTGTTTGGCAAAAATGAGACACAAATGCTGTCCGGAATACAACGTAACGAGTCAGTCGGCGTTCGTGTGGAATCCATTTTGCCGCCTGCATGTGATACCGCGCGAGCTACAGCGAGAAAGGGGCGTGGCGTGGATGGGTCAATATTCACTACTTTCAGCCACGCTGAATGGGGACGGGGAGAAGGAGAAAGAAGGACAGGGAGGAGAAGGAGGAGGTACGGGGAGGAGGAAGAAGTAGGACAGGGAGGAGGAGAAGGAGGAGGGACGGGGAGGAGAAGGATGAAGATGAAGAGGGGGGAGGAGGAGAAGAAAGAGGGGAACGGGGAGGAAGAGGGAGGAGGAAGATGAGGCAGGAGGAGGAGGAGGAAGAGAGACGGGAAGGATGAAGACGAGGCAGAGGGACGGAAAGGAGGTGGAGGAGAGACGGAAGGGGGAAAACAGAGGGACTGGAAGGAAGAGCAGAAGAGAGGGCGGAGGAAGGGGGGGGGGGGGGTAGGTGTTAGAGCAAAGGCGAACAGGGTAGCGGGTGAATCCTGCTATCGTCTGCTTACTTATTCATGTCTCCCTCTCTTTTTCTATCTCATTTTACTCTTCGGACAGTTTGTCGTCTCTTGCCATATTCCTGCTTAGTGGGTGTGAAGGGTGTAGCGAAAAAAAGCCCGCAGTTTCTTTCAAAAAGTGAATGTTGCAAATGTTGACATCAGAGAAGAAAACAAATTTGCCAATGGCCGCAACCACCACGTAGTCTTAGGGTTGCTTGCCAACGACATCGGTCTTGGCGATGTCCTGTCGCTAGCTTGTGTTCCGACATCGACCTTGGCGATGTCCTGCCGCTAGCTTATGTTCCAACGACATCGATCTTGGCGATGTTCTGTCGCTAGCTTATGTTGCATCGATTCGTGTTTAGGTGGGAAAAATGGAATACTTGTTTGCATGCCATATTTCCTCTCATTACGAGAGAAATAATTAGTCTGTCTGGGAATAGAATAGTCTCGAGAAGGTCAGAGTTTCTCACTTCATCTCGTAGCGTACGACTGAAAAGGAAAAAGCGCAGCGTGTGTGTGTGTGTGTGTGTGTGTTTGCGTGTGTGTGTGTGTGTTTGCGTGTGTGTGTGTGTGTTTGCGTGTGTGTGTGTGTTTGCGTGCGTGTGCGTGTATGTCTGTGTGTGTATGTGGGTGTGCATGCGTGCGTGCGTGCATGTAGTTGTGTATGTATGTGTGCGTGTGTTTGTGTCTGAGTGTGTGTGTGTGTGTGTGTGTTTTGCGTGCGTGCGTGCCGCGTGCGTATGTGTGTGTTTATGTGTGTGTTCCGTTTTGGACAGTCTTTCTAAGGCCGTGCGTCACGTTTGCAATAGTTTAAACAGTGTTTGTGATTAAAATGTTCATTGTTTACTCAATAAACGAAGCTTTGTAAAATGCCAGGTGCATTCCTCCCTTTTTTGTTTTCACTGTGGCCTACCACCTCCAAACCAGTCCTAACTCGCTCAAGGCGAATGGGCGTCACGTGGTGCCACACGTTCTCAGATTCTATCCGGGTCCTTTGAATGCTTTGCAGAAATGCATGCTTGTGCAGAAATGCATGCTTGTGCAGAAATGCATGCTTTGCAGAAATGCATGCTTGTGCAGAAATGCATGCTTGTGCAGAAATGCATGCTTGTGCAGAAATGCATGTTTGTGCAGAAATGCATGCTTGTGCAGAAATGCATGCTGTGCAGAAATGCATGCTTGTGCAGAAATGCATGCTTGTGCAGAAATGCATGCTTGTGCAGAAATGCATGCTCTGCGTACCAAACGTTCATGTCCTCGCAACATGTTCCTGAAACATTTCAAAGACTTGAAAAGCAGCACTAATTGCAAATTGTTGCAATTAAGGCAGATTTTAAGTGGCTGTAGTACCGGCAGTGAACGAATAGAACTTGTCTTCGGGGACTTTTGCATGCTAATTGGCCGCAGTGGACTTACACAATCTTGTCTTCGGGGACTTTTGCATGCTAATTGGCCGCAGGGGACTTACACAATCTTGTCTTCGGGGACTTTTGCATGCTAATAGGTCGAAGTCAATGCCACTTCACAGCCTGGACTTTAGACGACTCCCAGACGAAAGAAGAGTGATTGTATGCGACCAATCAGGACCTAGTTGAAGTCTACTTCGTCCAAACATACATTGGACCTGAAAGAACGCTGTCAGGAAAGTTAACTTCGACCTTCGGACCCCTGGCAAGTCCCCAATTCACTAACGCGAAGTTGATACACCAGCGTGGTAGACCGAACTCTTGCGCAACTAGATCCCACATTTACCTTGGCTATGCAGCATCTGTGTAGAAAACTACAGGGTCCCATTTTTTCAAAAGCGTGGCTATCACGACTCCTGTCTTCAAACGAACATAACTTCTACAAGATTAATCCAACAGTGTTCATATTTGCATGAAACTAATCACAAAAGACCATAAATGCCACTCACAATGAGTTTGGCGCGGTTTAATGATGGCCAATTAGATATGTCTACATGTATATTAACACTCTTTTTAATAATCCTCGAGCAGGAAGGAACCTTCGGGAGGGTGAATTGTAAGAGTGAGAATTAAGATTCCCAAATGTATCATCATTACTGCTGGTCCTATGGATAACACGACTCAAAAATAAGAACTCATGGATGAATACACACAAGAGTTCTTATTTTTGAGTCGTGTTATCCATAGGACCAGCAGTAATGATGATACTTTGGGGAATCTTAATTTTTACGCTTACAATTCATCCTTCCGAAGGTT
>JAWQFJ010012779.1:7500-10000 GCA_034096865.1 Theodoxus fluviatilis | reverse complement strand
GGTCAACAAAGGTGTCGCAAATGAACAAGGCTTTGTACATAGCATTAAGCAAAGACTACGAGATTGCTATCAACAAAAATGGCATAGTAAAATGGAGAGCGAAAGATTTCAAATGTACAGAGAATTGAAGCAAATGTTTGAACCAGAAAAATACATAGATTACATTAATATTAGAAAATTTAGAAACTCCTTTGTCCGATTCAGATGCAACATCAATGAGCTTTCAGTCAATAGAAGATATGCAGTAACGCAAAGAGGCGAAATGTGCTGTCCATTATGCAACAACGCTCTTGAAAACGAGGAACATTTCTTACAGTTTTGCCCTAAATTGGAAGACTTAAGGGCAAAGTATCTCGAAGAATATTTACCAAGAACAACGAGGATAGGTTACCTCTATTTGATTGATGGTACATTAAATAATAAAACTAGACAAGTGGCGATGTACATATACTATGCTTTTCAGAGACGAAGCCAATTATCACTGTCGTCTTCATAGACAACATTGTCCTGAAGATCGTACAATCTGTGGAAAACCTGTATTGAAAATTGCTCTTTGATGTACCGTATTGTACACATGCTGGATGAGCCCTTGTTATGGGCCGTTGGCCTGACACAATAAAGTCTGAAGACTGAAGTCTGAAGTCTGAAGTCTCTCTCTCTCTCTCTCTCTCTCTCTCTCTCTCTCCCTTTTCTCTCTTTTTCTATGTCTCTGTCTCTTTCTCTCTCTCTCTCTCTCTCTCTCTCTCTCTCTTCTTTCTTCTCTTTCTCTCGGACTCTCTTTCTCTATCTCTCTCTTTCTTTCTCTCCCTCTATCTCTTTCTCTGTCTCAGTCTTTTTCTCTCAGATTCTCTCGCTCTATCTCTCTCTCTTCTTCTCTCTCTCTGTGTCTATTCTCAGACTCTCTTTCAGACTATCTCCTTCTGTCTCTCTCCTTCTGTCTCTCTCCTTCTGTCTCTCTCTCTCTCTCTCTCTCTTTCTCTCTCTCTCTCTCTCTGACTCTCTCTCTCAGACTCTCTCTCTATCTATCTCTTGCTCTCTCTGTTTCCGTTTGTCTTTTTCTCTCTCTCTCTTTCTCTTTCTCTCTCTCTCTCTCGCTCTCTCTCTCTCTCTCTCTCTCCCTCACTCTCATTCTCTCCATCTCTCCCCTGCTGGCAACGTGGATGCGGGCTTTCTGACCGAGGCGAGCAATCTGCAACGCTCTGGCAACCTTGATGGAAAATATTCCTCTGGCCTCCTTCGTTTCTGCCTGCCCCCAAAAAGTGCAGGAGTCTCGAAAGCCCTGATGATATTTCCCCCGAGATGAGAGTTATTTCTTCGTGGGTTGCATTGTCTTACGATGATTGCATTGGAGACTGTTTTTAAGTGCACAATCTTCTCTTCTCGCTTGGGTACACTTCCCAGGATTGATTGCCTTGAGGACTTCATCACTTTCGCGATTTTGTATCATCTGGGAGGTTAGATGGCTGTTAAAAAAATCGAAAGTTGCCTCCTGTGGAATTATTGCATTATCAACTATTCATATGGAATGGAAAGCAACACTGCACAGGATGAACTTCAGGCCCTGTATTACCTGTTCAGTTTATTTCTGTAGACAGATGGATTTTTTAAATAGATGACCTCTTTGAAATAAATCCGTGTCTCTCACATGTAGCGACTACAAAAGCGTTTGACCCAGATTCGTCAGATACATTACCGTCAATTGTTCCTCTCCTTTTCTCCGCCAGGAAGTAACTGTTGAGATTTCATTGTTCTAGAACGGTTGTCATGTCAACCAATTTAACCTGAAGTATGTGCGTCATTATGATAGTTGTGTATTTATTGCACGGTATGGAAAGCTAAAAAGCAATTCCTACCCAGTGTGACACCAAAAGGCTGACATCAGCCGACACACGTAGCTTTTTCCGCATTTGATTCCATCCTTGTTCATCTTGGCCAAATTGGTCTCCAGACTCTGTTTCTAGACTTGGTGTTGCATACCATATATCTGATAACTGCACACTGCTTTCATGCAGACACAAATCACATTTTTCATCTGGGGGGAAATTTGTCTCCAATCTGTATTTCCAGACTTGGTGTTGCATACCATGTATCTGCTAACTGCACACTTCTATCATTCAGACACGAATAACATTTTTCAACCCAGTCATTTACGTTGGCGACCTTTGGCACTCGCCATTATCTCCCACGAACCTGGAAACTTCCTTCTCGAAAGCAACCGCCATCTTGCTGACCGCGAGAAAACCTGGACACCGACCTCTGCTGCCCTCTAGTGGCCACATTCTGCGCATGCGCTACCTGCCTGTGACACTTTCTTTTCTGCCCAAAGTCCTCCTCAGGGGTCGGAAAGATGGTGATTGTAGCTGCGGGGCGAGCTGTCTCCCAAGGCAACAGACAACCCAAAACTTGCACTGGACAGACTAGATAAAGATGGCTGTCGCGCAGAGTACGTCTTCTCAAGCGGGTTCTGCTAGAATCCAGAGGTGTGCTTGTCTGGCAGAGA
>JAWQFJ010012779.1:0-2500 GCA_034096865.1 Theodoxus fluviatilis | reverse complement strand
TCAGGAGAGGTGGATTTTTTCTTCCAAGAAGCAGGTTCACTCTTCCCACTCACGATGAGGCCACCTTTCACTCAGAGAGGGCCATCTGTTACTCAAGAGAAGATCACTTTTTACTCAAGAGAGGTCCATTGTACTCAGAGAGGTCATTTCAATCAGGAGAAGTCACCTTTTATTAAGACGAAGAGCCACTTCACTCCAGAAGAGGCACACTGTCACCTTCAGGGAGAGGTCACTTTTACTCAAGAGAAGTCACTTTTACTCAAGTGAAGTCACTTTTACTCAAGAGAGGTCACTTTTTACTCAGGCAGAGGTCACTTTTACTCAGAGAGGGTCACTTTCACTCAGGAGAAGTTACTTTTATTCAAGAGAGGCCACTTTCACTCCAGAGAGGTCACTTTCACTTCAGAGAGTCACTTTATACTCAAGAGAAGTACCATTTACTCCTGAAGTCACTTTTCTCAAAATGGGGGGCTGCTTTACTCAGGAGAGGTCCTTTCTCACTCGAAGGTCATTTTTATTCAAGAGAGGTCGACTTTCACTCAAGAAAAGGTCACTTTCACATCAGGACGAGGGTCACTTTTCACTCAGGAGAAGTCACGTTTATTTCAAGAGAGGTCAAAACTTCCACTCAAGAAAAGGTTCACTTTCACCTCACAGGAGAGGTCAAACTGTTACTTCGAAGAGCAAGTCACTTTTACTCAAGGAGAGGTTCCCTTTTACTCAGGAGAGGTCATCTTGCCACTCAGGAGCAGGTCATTGTTTTATTAAAAGGAAAGAGATCCCACTTTTCACTCAAGGGAGGTGCACTTCTCACCTCAGCTGAGAGGCCACTTTCACTCAGAGAGATGTCACTTTCACTTTCACCCCTAAGGAGAGGGCAACTTTCAATCAAGAGAGGTCACTTTATACTGACGAGCAGAAGTCACCTTGCACTCAAGAGGCGGTCACTTCACTAAGGAGCGGTACACTTTTTCACTCAGGAGAAGTCCACTGTACATACGGCCCTTGAAGAGAACGGCCACACTTTAACTGATTCAGAATGAGTTTACTTTTTTTGTTGCTTATATGGTGAAACCCGCAGGATCTAGGCAGTTTGATACGGATCTAGAGGAAGAGTCGTGGAAGGTGGTATACTCTTCCCCAAAATACGTCGTTTGTTAGCAAATAACCGTTTAGCGTGGGACATCAACTTCAGGTTGGCTGGTTGCAGCCAGAGTTATCTCTTCAGATAGTGTTTGTTGAACTGTTTATTGATGATATTATTTACTTGATATAAAACGGCTTTCCCCTGCAACATCTACGCCATCAGTGTTGCTGTGGACTTTATTAATGGACTCCACTTGTCTTTTATAGCCGTTCCATGTATGATGACCGTCAGGTATCTTTGTATGTTAACGTCATTGGTCCTTATGTGAACCGTCACAATATTCTTGTATGTGACGGCAGTATCTCCCTTGATGCCTGTCAGTTCCTGTATGTGACCGTCAGTCTCTTTGTATGTAACTGTCAGTGTCCTGTATGTGACCGTCAATCTTCTTGTATGTGACCGTCAGTCTCCTTGTATCCTGTCAGTGTCCTGTATGTGACCGTCAGTCTTTTTGTATGTGACTGTCAGTCTCCTGTATGTGACCCTCAGTCTCCTGTATGTGACCGTCAGTGTCCTTGCATGTGACCGTCAGTGTCCTTGTATGTGACCGTCAGTGTCCTTGTATGTCGACCGTCAGTGGCACCGTGTATGTGACATGTTCAAGTGTCCCGTATGTGACCGCCATCTATTTCTTGGTATTGTGACCCGTCAGTAAGTCATTGTAATGTGTCCGTCACAGTGCCCTTGTAATGTAGGGACCGTCAGTGTCCTTGTATGTGACCGTCAGTGTCCTTGTATGTGACCGTCAGTGTCCTTGTATGTGACCGTCAGTGTCTTTGTATGTGACCGTCAGTGTTCTTGTATGTGACTGTCAGTGTCCTGTATGTGACCGTCAGTGCCCTTGTATGTGACCGTCAGTGTCTTTGTATGTGACAGTCAGTGTCCTTGTATGTGACTGTCAGTGTCCTTGTATGGGACTGTCAGTGTCCTGTATGTGACTGTCAGTGTGTGTATGTGACCGTCAGTCTCCATGCGTCTGTTTACTTCTCTTTATTCCCGTCTGCCTGGCAAGCAAGTGTGAGTGAGTGTGTGTATGAGTGTGTGTGTGTGTGTGTGTGTGTGTGTGTGTTGTGTGTGTGTGTGTGTTGTGTGTGTGAGTGTGTGTGTGTATGTGTGTGTGTGTGTGGTGTGTGTGTGTGCGCGCGCGCGCGCGCGTGTGTGTGTGTGTGTGTGTGTGTGTGTGTGACTGAGCGTCTGTGTGTGTGTGTGTGTGTGTGTGTGTGTGTGTGAGTGTGTGTGAGTGTGTGTGTGTGTGTGTGTGTGTGTGTGTGAATGAGTGTGTGTGTGTGTGTGTGTGTGTGTGTGTGAATGAGCGTCTGTGTGTGTGTGTGTGTGTGTGTGTACAACATTGTT
>JAWQFJ010012776.1:50000-60584 GCA_034096865.1 Theodoxus fluviatilis | reverse complement strand
CATTGTGTGTCACGCGTAATCGAGCTTCAGTCTATTGTTGTGGCTAATGGCTAGAGGGCCTGGTTGTCCATTTTGACATCTTTGTAGAAAACTCACCCGTGGCCATAAAAAGCAACCAAAAAACCATACCTGAACATTTAAGTCAATCAGCAGCTCATAAAACTTCAGTTAAATGCATTTTAACGAGAGTGGTACGTTGATAGGTTTTTAAATGTCCGAAACTGTCCAAATTTGACTTTCGCATTTTTCAAAACGTCGATTCCCAAGGATGCACGATTCACCTTCGCATAATTTTGCACCGAATCAGCCGATTTAAAAACGTCTTTGACAATCCAAAGAACATAACTTGTTTATAATATAAATGGTACACGACCCCAAATCGACATACGTGTAGGGCTCGATGCTACTCACGTCGTGGTGAGTGGTCTCCAGTATGTCGATCAAAGGCTACGACTCCACTTTGTCCAGCCTTCCGGCTGAAAGCCACACACGTTCAGGCCCAGCAATAGCAGCCATCGACGATGACGCAGCCTGCGTACACATGTATTTGCCCCCAGGAACGCGACGGGAAAAGCCTTTACTCTCTCCACGTCACAGTTCGATGTGTTTGATATTTACCAAGACTGCATCATGCGCTGCAAGCCAGCTCTGCAATGCTTGCATAGCAATAGAGAGAATGCAGCAGTTAATGTACATAGTAAAGATAGCTCCCCTCCTGTCCAAACAATGAAAATGTCTCCGTGCATTAGTACAAAGGAAGAAGCAGAATTAGAAAAAGAAACATTTGAAAAAGAAGAATTTGAAGAAGAAAATTTTGAAAATAATTTGAAGAAGGAGGAGAAGAACATGAAGAATTTGAAGAATTGAAAGAATTTGAAGACTTTGAAGAAGAAAAGAAGAATTAAATGACGAAGAATTTAAAAACGAAAAAGGATTTGAAGACGAAGAAGAAGAAGGCGAAAAAGAAGAAGACGAGGAGGACGAAGACGAAGAAGACGAAGACGAAGATGAAGAAATTGAAGAAGACGAAGACGAAGAAAAAAGAAGAAGAAAAAGAAGAAGAAGAAGATGAGAGAGAGAGAGAGAGAGAGAGAGAGAGAGAGAGAGAGAGAGAGAGAGAGAGAGAGAGAGAGAGCACATCTCTGTGCCGATATTGACGGCTGCATTAACCCCACCCCAGATGTAACCACTCATCGGGAAGCCAATATGTAACCGTGTTTGCAATAGTTAATGGAGGTGTGTTTGCTGACGGCTTCACGCAAGGGACCTAATGTCTCCCTCCTGCCAGACGCCATGAAAAGCGAGTTGCGAAATGCACCTGAACACCTCAAAGTAACAGCAAAACGGACACGAATAAGGGATGTTCCATTGGCATTTAGGATCGGAGGACAGACAGCCGTCCCAGAATGTCTGGTGGAGTGATGCGGTCTTGCATGGAAAAGCTCTATCGGCCGCAATGGCAGATGATGATGATCCAGCTGCTCCTGCTACTTTCACCTCAGGGTGGGTACAGAGTAAAGGTACTCTTTTTTATACACGACAATTTCCCACCCAAATCTGTTTCATAATTGCGGTATACTTTATCTCCTGATAATTGGGCCACTTGAGCGATCCTTTACCGGCGCCTGATGAAAAAGACAGGCCCAGACAGATAAGCAAACAAGCAGGTGCCAGGACCAGCTAGACTCTCAGGGGTGTATTCCACCCAATACAGGTTCACGACCGCAAACAGGGGTTAATGGCACCACAGCGTGCCACCATCGTCTTCCCAGGCACCCAGTTTTACGACTGGACGGAAAGTATTTCGCATTACCTCTTACAATGTGAACTAAGCGAGCTTCGCATAGCAAAGTGGCTTTCAGGTCCTTCATACTTCACTTCGTCATCATTTCACTGAGATGTTCCATTGGATATTATGTGAAGAAATGTAATTGTGTTGATATTCGTGAGCTTATTGTCTTACTTGAAATGGAGTTGTTTTTGTAAAGATATTTATTTTGCATTAGTCTGGTTTTGTTTTGTTTTCTTGACGACTAGCCTAAAACCAACGTGTAGAGTGTCTCATCCTACTCAGCAAAACTGCTATGACTCAAGAAACACAACGTCAGTGCCGGTGTGATGTTTGTGTTGTGTGAACGCAGACAGCACCGGGAGGCAGCCATGTTGGGGGACAGGACTGCCAGGGCAGGGGGAGGACAGGCAGGAGTCCGTGGCCCTCGTCCTCAGCCAGCTGGTCTCCAGTCTGCAGTGGCCTCGCGTCCTCATCGTCTTCCAGCAACACACAGGTGGGGTGGCTTCCATTCACACACTCACAAACACGCACACACACACACACACACACACACACACACACACACACACTCACACATGCACGCACGCACACACACACACACACACACACACACACACACACACAAACACACAAACATACACATACACACACGTAGACACAGATTCACTCACTCGCACGCGCGCACACACACACACACACAATCACACACACACAAACACACACATACATACATACACACACTCACACATACACACACACACACACACACACACACAAACACACACACACATTGTAAAGTAAAACACACACGCGCACGCACACACACACACACACACACACACACATAGTTACAGTCAGGATTGCAGAAAATCGTCAGTCGTGAAGAGATATTGGACAATGTCATGGACATTCCTTTGTAAATACGACGTTATATGTCTCTGTCTTATATCAGCAAGAACTGGGCAATTATTCTTCCTTCTCTTCCGTAATGGTGGACAGACGATCGAATAATTCTGTAGATTATACCTGTGCTTATATACAAATACGTGGCTAATTCCTAGCCTGATTTGGAACAAATGGTCTCTGAATATCTTTGTATCAACTGCATGGAAATATGGTCCTAACACTCGATCCAATTGAAACACTCAGTAGAAAAAGCAAGGGCTGCATTCCTATAGCCTGCATCTCAATTTATTATAATATTCTCTGACCATTTTACTCTTTGAGGCCCAATTTGGTTTACCATCAATTGAATTGTATATCATCTGATACCCATTGTATGAGTATCTATCTTAGTCCATCTTGAGAAATTTAACCAGTGATTAACAAACTGCAAGGTAGAATTTGCTCTTATTGCTCATCTGCCAGTGTCTTTCTTTACCATTTTAGTGGGATTTCTGAAAGCAGCATTCAGGAACCCCTTTAATATAATTAGATGAACATGTTTAATCTGATTACAGTCATTCAGTCCCCACATCTTGGCTCCATATAATAGCACTGGCTGAATTGAGAGAGAGAGAGAGAGAGAGAGAGAGAGAGAGAGAGAGAGAGAGAGAGAGAGAGAGAGGGAGGGAGAGAGAGGGAGAGAGACAGAGAGAGAGAGAGACAGAAACAGAGAGAGACAGAGAGACAGAACGAGACAGGGAGACAGAGAGAGAGAGAGAGAGAGAGAGAGAGAGAGAGAGAGAGAGAGGAAGAGAGAGAGAGAGAGAGAGAGAGGGGGGGCGAAGGGGGGAAGGGGTTGAAGGGGGGGGGGGGGGGGAGGAAAGAGACAAAAAAACAGAGAGAGACAGAGACAAAGACAGAAAGAGAGAGAGACAGAGAGAGAGACAGAGAGAAAGAGACAGTGAGACGAGACAGAGAGACAGAGAAATACAAAGAGAGACAGAGAGAAACATACAGAGACGGAGACAGTAAAACAGAGAGAAAGAACATCATGGGCGGGTTTCAAAATGCGAAGATCTCGGTAGATCTACGTAGATCTCGCCGAATGGGCAGTTTCATTCTTTGCTTGCTATCGAGCCAATCGTAGACGAGCGTAGATTGAGCGAGGCAGCTTGAGAGGTGCCTAGCTTTTAAGATTCGAGACAAAAGTTCGTCGTGGATGCGTTGACCTGCATTCGATGTGTAAACTGTAGGAGGTTTCACGATCTATTAATGCATTCAACATACACCTTTGATAAATTAATGCTGTGCATGGCTTCTATTTTCTTTGGATGGGTTGCTAGTATCTCGAAATAGAGCGTTTTCTGAATGAACCGGCAACACATCGGCCATTGAAATGTGGCCAGTTCACCTCTTGTCGTGACGTCTACGCATGCGCATTACTTGACTTGACTTGACTTGACTTTTACGACGTTTGAGGCCTTTTGTGAGGCCTGTTCGACGTTCCATGTGATAAACTAACTTTGCTGCAATGCGTGGCGGGCTTACTACTAGATCTATTGCATATTTTGGCATTCTGGTGTGTAGAGGGTGGGGAGATCTTTCCAGTGTTCGTCGAGTGCAACTTTGAAGTCATGGACTGAGGCAGCTGTGACAACTGCATCTGGTAGGTTATTCCAGGTTTTGATGATACGTTGTGAGAAGAAGTTCTTCCTGATGTTCAGCCGAAAGCTGTCTTTATGGAGTTTCAGCGAGTTTCCACGCAATTTAGTGTTGCTGGACAGCTTGAACGTTGGTTTCTGCACATCGTAGTAACCATGGAGGTATTTGTACACCTCTATCATATCTCCTCTCTTGCGTCTGTGCTCCAGGGTTGGGAGTTTGAGTGCTCGGAGTCTCTCTGGGTACGTCTTGTTTCTGAGTGATGACAGCAGTTTGGTTGCCCTACGCTGAACGTCCTCGATGTCACTGCATAGCGTTTTCATGTGTGGTTGCCAGACACAGTGGCCGTACTCCAATCTGGGTCTCACCAAGCTTTTGTACAGCAGGACGAAGGTCTGCTCTGTCAGATAGTCGAAAGACCGGCGGATGACTCCAATGACACGGTTTGCCTTCGATGTTGCATGTGCTACTTGGTCCTTGAAGGATAGTGTGCTGTCAATCATCACTCCGAGGTCCTTTTCTGCACCACTCTCCGCAAGCTGCAATCTCTGGGGTTTTCCATCAGCATCTTTACTGTTCATGAAGTATGTCGCTTGTGTCTTTTTGGACCCCATCTTCACAACACTGCATTTCTGCGGGTGGAACTTTAGAAGCCACTCTTCAGACCAGATCTGTAGTTTGTCAAGGTCAGTTTGTAAGTCCTGCGGTCCCCCCTCAACGTCACTCCTGGTGTACAGCTTGGTATCGTCTGCGAACATTTTGACTGGGCACTTTGTGATGGTGGGAAGGTCATTTATGAAGAGGACGAACATTATCGGCCCGATTACAGATCCTTGTGGGATCCCGCTGGTCACCTGCGCCTCCTGCGACTGTGTGCCGTTCACGACGACTTTTTGCTTCCTGTCTGTCAAAAAGTTTTCCAGCCACTTCAGTACCTTACCTCTGATGCCAAAGGCCTCCGTTTTCTTCAGTAGACGTCGGTGGGGCACAGAATCAAACGCTTTTTGATAGTCCATGTAGACAATATCCACCCCTCCTCCTTCGTCGAGAATGCTTGTCCACGTGTCCAACACCTCCAGAAGTTGCGTGACGCACGACCTCCCCGGGATGAAACCATGCTGTTCTTTGCTGATAAGCGAGTTGCTCTGTAAATGGCTCATTATTTTGTCTCTCACCAGCTTTTCCATAACCTTGCAGAGGATGCATGTCAAGCTTACAGGTCGATAGTTGCTGGCTGTTGTCTTGCTTCCCTTTTTGTGGATGGGGGTGACTAGGGCTTGCTTCCACTCATCTGGTAATTTCCCCATGTCAAGTGAGAGCCTGAAAAGGTGAGCAATAGGGTCGGCCAACTCCTCGGCAGCCTCGGACAAGATGTATGGTGTGATACAGTCGGGACCTGGTGCTTTACTGGTGTGTAGGCCCTTAAGTCGTTTCTTCACTTCTTCCCTAGAAATATCCAAGTCTGTCAGCTCTTCCGTGAAACTGTATTCTGGTGGTCTGGGTAGTGGGCCTTCATCCTCGGTTGTAAAAACACTTTGAAAGAACTGGTTCAGGACCTCAGCCTTCTCTTCGTCGTTTATGGTCTTAGAGCCGTCCTCCTTCCTCAGGTCCGCCACTCCCGTGCGTGACTTGGTCTTGGACTTCACATAGTTCCAGAAAGCCTTTGGATCAGTCTTAGCCTCCATCGCCACTGTGGCCTCCAGGTCTCTCTGTGCTTTGCGGCATGCTTTTCTGGCCTGGTTTCTTGCTTTGACGTACACAAGGTAGTCTTGTCCCTCTCTAGTTTCCTGCCATCTGCGGAATAGCTTGTGTTTCCTTCTTACTTCGTCACGTTGGGTAGTTTCTTTTTTAGCTAGCTCTTACTGCGAAGCAAGATCTTGCGACCAAGATCGACTACCTATTTTGAAACCCGCCCCAGAGACACAGACTGAGAGAGACAGAGAAAGAGAGACAGTGACAAAGAGAGAGAGACAGACAAAAAGACGGGGACAGAGACAGAGAAAGAAACAGAGAGACAGAATCAGAAAGAGACAGACAGACAGACAGACAAAGACAGAGAGATAGATGTCACACGGCGATCTTTCGTGAAGGCGACGTAGGTGGGCCTTTAACCTCCTGGGGGTAAAAAATTAGGCTTAATAGAGTAAACGGTTTTGGCGCTAGAAACGACTAACATCGTGCGAAGCAGGGGTCAGGCTAAATTGTGCTCACAACGAGCTCGGGCAGGAGGGGAGCCGAGGATAAGACGTGTTGTCCGTGCAAGTGGTGGGAGAGAGGCTCACGGGAGAAGGAGGAAGGATGGATGGGAAATCGTGAGAGTGAGGAAGGAGAGAGGATTTCGTCAGTGGAGACGAACGGTGGTGCAAGAGGACGCTCTTGGGATGCGAGGGAAGCAGGGCCAGCGTGGTCGCCGTCGTTGAAGCTTTGACCGTGGGGTCTTAGCCTGGGTCAACTCGGGAGGATCGAGATGGCAGTCGGGTTGCTGCAGTGGTGTTACACAGCCTGGAGGACCAAGTGTCGCGCGGACGGAAGGAGCTAGGACGCCGAGCGTTCCCACCTCGTCCTGTGTCTACGGGGAGGGAGTGAAACGTGGAGATACTACGGTCTACCGGTCTACGTTCTACGTGAGAACGCGGACCAAGCGACGCGTGTCGCCGTGGATGTGGTGGCTGTGCGTAGGCCATACGCCCGCTTCTTGTGTGCTAGTGTGTCGCCAGAGGGTGGGACACCTCGTGCTTCCTCCAGGAGTTTCCGTTGGAGCTGTCGGAGTATTTGGTGGTGTTCTGGACGTTGAGGAGGACAGACGGTGCGCGGGGAAAAACCTCGGGTAAGGTGACGATTTTTTGTTGTTGGTTCCTTGCCTTTCCAGTTGGGTCTGGGTTGGTATCGTCTGACTGCCGCGTTGGTAGCGGTCATGCCTTTAAGAGGCGAGGACATCAGTTGCCCAGGTCGTTAATGCTGTGGTAGCAGGGACGCCTTTAAGAGGCGAGTGGTTTGCGCTGGGTGTGATTCACGCTGAGAGAGGGCAGTTTCTCTTCGAAGGAAAGAGACGTTGTGCTTTGATCCCGAAGGAGAAATGGAGGGTCAAGAGACGGGACTTTTCTTTCATGTGCTTACGGGTAGCCTGCCTGTGTGAGGGTAGCCGCTCTTTCCCCTTTGAAGCCCAAGCTATTAAGTAATTAGATTGGTGGGTGTGTGAGTTTGGTCGAGTGAGTGAGTGGAGTTTGTCATTTTTTGACTGTGGTGACAGTATATTGGTGACCTGTGGGGATTGTGGGATGTGATTGTCATGTACTGAGATTGTTACTGCTGAGGTTGCAGTGTAGTGGTGACATGAGAGGGAGTATTGATTGATGTGATAGCCCTGATATTTGTTGGTCGGGCGGAGTATATTGGTGACCGGTGGGGATTGTGGGATGTGATTGTCATGTACTGAGATTGTTACTGCTCTGGTTGCAGTGTAGTGGTGACATGGGAGGTGAGCATTGTGTCTACAGTGGATTGGTGAGCAGGGTGAATTTGTATTGAGTTTGTGCAATCATCGTTCCATGTGGATTTTTGTGTTTTCATTCTATTAAGATTGTTCATGCTGGGGTTGCAGTGTAGTGGGGACATGTGTGTATTGATTGATGTGATTGCCATGTATTGAGACTGGCTTTTGGGGAAAGTTGAGATGCTGTTGGTTGAGGTGGTTTTCTTATGTGGTTTAGATTCTGAGTGAGTGTGGTTGAGTTTAGGAGGATGTTGGGTTGTTGAAGGAAAGGGATTGCTTTGGTTTCATGATATGTTGCCTCTTATGATTGAATGTGTACTTTATTGATGGGTTGTGTTAGGGTTTGGTAAAAATAAATTGTATTTGTTAATTTATTTGCGTGTTGTGTATTGTATCTTTTGATTGGATGTTATGTCCCTCTCGGAAAAAGTCCGAGTAGGAAGGGACCCGTGACAATAGACACAGACATACGCACACATACGCATGCACGCACGCACTCACGCACGCACGCACACACACACACACACACACACACACACACACACACACACAAGTACACACATTCAGATACATGGGCGCATTGGTAAATACAGAAACCCTACAACTGAGAGACAGACACAGTTACAGAATCAATTATACACACTGTGAAGCCGTTCAATAAGTAAAAGTAAGGAGAGATGGACTCGGGGACAGACAGACACATCTGCACAAGCACACACACAAATGAAGTCATTATAGACAGTTTGAGGAATACGTTGCATTACAGCTCAATGGACAAACCATGCAAAATTATTGAAAGCCCGCCCGGGCATTGCTTTTGCATTTCTTACCAGGCTGGCTTTACGACACACTGGTCATGCGACTGTCAGAGCTCGGGGTCAAGGTGGTGGGGCTGACCTTTGACTGGGCATTGACCTCGAAGGATCTAGAGGCACTGGTGCCGAGGGGATCCTCTGCCCGAAGTCATTCCCTGTATGTGCTGGCCTTGACCTCCGGGCAGTCGGCTCAACAACTGCTTCGCAAGGTTTGTGTTCCTCCTTTGACATGGTATGACTTCTGTGCAAGATTTATCTATCATTTGTACGAAATGGAGAGATGTTGCTGCTGCTGCTTCCTGCTGCTACACCTTCTTCCACATCTACCACAACTTCAAGTAGAAGTGCCAAGAGATCTCCCGTTGGAATGTCTGTGTGAGGGACTCGGTGCTGTCGGCTCTCTTCCTGACATTGCAGTCTCTAATTGACGATATCAAGCTGCCTTACACCAGTCTGCATGGTCTTTCCTTTTGGAGCAGTGAGCTACTCTTGTTCTCATTCAGTGTTGATATGTAAGGAGCTGCACTGCTTCCTGCACTCAGTTCCCTGTCACAAATAGGGCTTTGAGAAATGTTCGCGTGGCACTTTCATTATTCGGTTCTTCTATTTGTAACGATTACTTGCAGGCGTCTGAAATGGAGCGGAAGTTTGGAATGGAAACATGCATTCGAGAATGTTCCGAGTGGTTGCTTACTCTACTGCCTGGCAACGACTCCTCCGAGGATGACCTCCCCTGGAATGACGTCACTCTCAACAACGTTGCCATGGTTACCACCGACACGCAGGAGGTAGTACACATAATATTTTCACGAAGCAATTAGCAAAATATACTGGTGGATGTTAAAAACTTATGACCAAAATATGTTTGAGATATTAACAAACATTCATAGCAGAAAACCAAAAAGTATGTGTTATTGCTGGACACCCTTTTCACACTAAAGATGAACTTTTCTTTTTACTGTCAGGGATGATTTGAAGAAATTATTGTTTAATGTCGTGTGGCTTTGATTGTCACCAAAGCAAGTCTGTTAATGGCTATATAACATTCTTTAAAGACATATGGAGAAAAACCCGCCATCACTTGTTAGTGACACAACCACACGCAATGCAACATCTTACTCAAGCTTAGCGAGACAAGCCATTGCGATGTTGAGTGCCGGGGCCACCCAAAGCCAGGCTGCTCGTCACTTTGGTGTCAGTCAACCTGCTGTGTCACAACTTGTGAGACGCTACCAGGATACAGGGTCCACAAATGATCGTCCTCAACCAAGTCAACAGAGAGTGACAACACTAGCTCAGAACAACCACATCCGTCTGGTACACCTCAGGGACCGTTTTCAACCCTGTTCACAGACAGCAGCTGAGACCTCTGGACAAAACAACCCCCAAATAAGCAGAAGAATGGTCAGTCGGACATTCGTGGAATGTGGAATTCCAACCCACAGGGCATGTGTTGGCGTTGTGCTGGATGCTCGTCTCAGGGCCATCCGACTTCACTGGACTTAACAGTACTTCTACTGTTGCCTGCCCAATCACTACTGGAGAAACGTCATGTTCAGTGATGAGTCCAGATTCCAGCTGTACCGCTATGATGGTTGCCGACGAGTCTACAGGCGACTTGGGTAGAGGTACGCTGCGCCATCTATAGACCAGACTGATCGGTTTGGAGAAGGACTTGTCATGGTTTGGGGTGCTATTCGCTTCGCTTGGTGCTCAGAACTCATCGTCATTGAGGGTAACCTTATTGCTGAGCACTACAGACGAGAAATCTTTACGCGACATGTCTTTCTGTACATCCAAGATCATCCTGAAGTCACTTTCGTGCAGGACAACGCAAGACTTTACGTTGTTCGTGCAAACACACAGCTATTCGCTGACCAAGATGTGAAAGTGTTGGAGTGGCTGCTCTTCTCCCCAGACATGAACCCAATCGAAAA
>JAWQFJ010012776.1:27500-40000 GCA_034096865.1 Theodoxus fluviatilis | reverse complement strand
TTTAAATCTACATGTATTTAATATCTTCACAAAGTTGCCATAGGCATGCATGTTCTACAGAATGGAAAGATTTTCTGTAGTTCACGAAAGCAGCATGAAGCTTTCCTCTGCCACTGCCATAACCATGCTTCCCTTCAATTGAATACAGTTTGAACATGTGATCAATTGAGGAATGATCTCTTCGAAACCCTGCTTGTTCTTTGCCAAATTCATTGTTTTCTTCACTCCAGTTTTGGAGGCGTCTAGTTAAAATGGAAGATAACAGTTTGCTCATTGTGCTAAGTAGAAATATATCTCTATAATTATGGGGGTCTTGTTTGTCTTCTGCTTTATAGAATGAAATTATCACAGATTTGCTCAAGCTTTTGCGAAAGTACTGTTTCTTAAACGTTGTATGGAATAACTCATCCCATATTTTTCGTCTAGCCCAGGAGCCCTCTTGTTGCCCAAATATGTAATTGCAAGTCTAATTTCTTCCATTGTTATTGGAGCATCAAGTTCTTCGATGGTCACTTTTCTATCTGGGTTTGCAACAGAGGAGGCAGCCACTGTGGGGCACCTAACTTCTCCTAACAAGTTCTGGAAGTAGCTTGTCCACGTTTCCAGTTCAATAGTTGGTAGTTGTACTTCTTTTAAAAGTAAGCTGGCAGATCGAAGACCAGAAGTAATGAGATTTATTTTTATCTTTTATCAGATCCTTGCTTGTTGTCATCTGGAATTCCTTTTTCTTTTCTTGTATGATTGTTTTGCAAGTATTTCTGAGCTGGATGTACATATCCTTGGCTGATTTAGACATTGTAAGTCTGTTTAAGTAAGGCGCTCGTTTGCCTTTTATTTTGGCTTGTTTGCAGTCGAGGTCATACCATTTGGCACTACCTCGAAATTTGGGAAGAATCCGATTTTGCGGTGCGACTCATGCATTCTGCTTTAGCTAGCATTTCTTGGGTAGCTATTTGCACGGCTAAATACATTTCAGTATCCATCATTTTACAAGCTTTTTCTATGATTAGGCGAAATTCTGGAGTATTCAGGTTGCCTTCAACCTTTTGGATTTTGTTATCTTCCCAGACCATTCTGGTAAGAGTTTTCTGTTGGCGGATATGTGTATGTTTATGTATCACTTTACCTAAAGTTTTGAGAGAGAGAGAGAGAGAGAGAGAGAGAGAGAGAGAGAGAGAGAGAGAGACGGGGGGGAGGGGTACAGGCAGGCAGACAGACGGACGGACGGACGGACGGACGGACGGACGGAATAAAGGACGAAAGAACGGAGGGACCGACGGAGGGAGGGACGGACGGAGGGACGAAAAGACGGACGGACGGACGGGCGGACGGACGGACAGACAAGCAGACAGAAAGACAAGTCGACAGACAGACAGACCGACAGGCAGACAGACATACGGACGGACGGACGGACAGAGAGGCAGGGAGGCGGGCGGGTGGACGGATGGGCGGGCGGACGGACGGACGAACGGAAGGACGGACGGTCAGTCACACATACATACACAGAGAGTTCTGTCATTATGTGACGTTATTCGTCATGAAGAAAATCGAAGACAGCGTTTCTCTTCAGGTACGAATTGTGTCCGGTCAGTGATGGAGAACATGGAGCTGAGGACAGCGACGGCAAGTGGACAGGAATGATCGGAGCCCTCCAGAGACTGGTATGCAAGGTCTACCTGTCCTTAGTGCGCTCCATCAGTTACACTGAAACTTCTGTCAACTTTCGAATACCCATAGAGATAATAATTATGAATTGTCATATAGTGTCAGTAAAGAACGTAAGGACACCTTGAAAAATGAAACAAATTTGTGTTCACGTGCCATTACACCAGTCATAGCTCGATATTTGGTTTTACGGCCTATCAGTTTTTGCAGACTATGTGAAGCCGTTGATCACGAAAAAGTATCAGACCTGCCTAGAATAAGAGCAAGTCGTCACGATTTACCTACTTTGTCGCCGTTTACGCATCGTGAATGCAGATGCAGTGGGTCTATTTTTACTCTCAACACTTACCGAGAGCTACGTAGCGGAGCCAGGGCAACAAAAAGTTGGTTTTTACGCATTAGAATTTATTTTGCGGACTGATTATTCCAAGACAGGAAAAATGCTGTGTCCCTGGCGTGCACTTCTGCAAAAATATATAATTGACCCAAACTGACCTCTATCACGCCTTTACGCCTGTAGCGCCAAATCTCCTTGTGCGAGTCAGGACTGGTTCAGAGGTGGTAGGTCACGTTTAGCGGCCAAGCAAGGAGAGCTTCACGGAGTGTGACGTTGTCCTGATTGTTGTCGTCGTAATCAGCTTTGCCATCCGATTGTTCAGGATGTCAGTCATGATGTTGATAATAAGGCACCACCACCATCACCAATACAACCACCACCACCACCAGCACCACCAGCACCACCACCACCACCACCACCAGCACCACCACCACCACCACCACCACCACCACCACCACCATCACCACCACCACCACCACTACCACCACCACCACCACCAACACCACCACCACGGCCGCCGCCACTGCCGCAACCGCCACCGCCAACACACCACCATCACCATCTTCATCAACATCAACATCATCATCATCATCATCATCATCATCATCATCATCATCATCTTCGTCGTCCATATTATCGTCGTTGTCGTCGCCGCCGCATTTATTGTTATTGCTGCTGCTGCTGCCACAGTTGCTTTTATTGCTTCTGCTACTCTGGTACTACCTGGAATCAAAGAATCCTTCAAAATATCTCTAACTCCAGGAGGCTGACGTGGCACTGGGAGAACTGACGCCGTCTGTCAGCCGAGAGAAGGTGGCGGACTTCACCACTCACTTCGACGTGAGTTTCGTTACCTTCTGCTACCGTCGTCCTTCTGGAGAGTCCAATCGCTGGAGGCTGTACCTGCGTCCCTTCACCTGGCCCGTGCTGGCCTGCCTAGGGGGCGTGGCCATCGGAGTCACGTGTCTCCTGCACATGATCTGCGTTCTCAGCCCCGCCCCGGCACAGGGGAAGCGACTCCGTCTACTGGACTTACGTCATCTCCTACGGTGTTTAGGGAAAGTTCTTGGAGCTGCGATTGGCATCGGCAAGACTTTCAACTGTCCGTGTCTGTGTGTCTGTCCATGTGTGTATATGTTTGTCCGTGTGTGTGTGCCTCTGTCCGTGTGTGTGTGTGTGTGTGTGTGTGTGTGTGTGTGTGTGTGTGTGTGTGTGTGTGTGTGTGTGTGTGTGAATGTCTGTCTGTCAGTCTGTAGGTCTGTCTGTCTGTCTGCGTGTCTTTGTGCCTGTCAGTGAGGTCGCATGTGCGTGCGTGCGTGCGTGCGTGTGTGTGTATGTGTGTGTATGTGCGTGTATGTGTGTGTATGTGTATGTATGTGTATGTGTGTGTGTGTGATTAACAGCTGCCACTATGACTACCTATGCTTTCACAGGTTCTGATCGACTTCCGGAAATGACATCAGCACGGGTGTTGCTGGGAAGCTGGTGGTTGACGTGTGTGATTGTAATGGCGACCTACACAGGAAACCTGTTGGCCTTCCTGGCAGACAGCCGTCCTTCCCTGACCTTCAGAACCCTTGAAGACCTCCTGTCCCAGAATGAGTACACCATGGGTGTGCCAAGAGGAACTCTTCTCTTTAATACGTTATCCGTAAGTAACCAGGCTCATTCACGTGTTGATAATCTTCGCGGCAATGGTCAAGGCCTTCAAATGCGTATCCACAGCATAGGGTGACAGGACTTACGCTCCTCCTCCTTGATTCTTACGTAATTTTCCCATCCTCAGAGACGATTAGTATGGAGACAGGTGGATGCTCTAAATGTGGGAGGCGCAATGCGTTAAACGGAGTCTCTGCAGAATGCCTCTCGGTAGACGTGAGGGATGTTAGGCTGTGCAGATAGTCTTTTCCTCTAGTCTGTCTGTCTGTCTGTCTGTCTGACTATCTGTCTTTCTGTCTGTCTGTCTGTCTGTCTGTCTGTCTGTCTGTCTGTCTGTCTGTCTGTCTGTCTGTCTGTCTGTCTGTCTGTCTGTCTGTCTGTCTGTCTGTCTGTCTGTCTGTCTGTCTGTCTGAATGTCCGTCTGTCTGTCTGTCTGTCTGTCTGTCTGTCTGTCTGTCTGTCTGTCTGTCTGTCTGAATGTCCGTCTGTCTGTCTGTCTGTCTGTCTGTCTGTCTGTCTGTCTGTCTGTCTGTCTGTCTCTCTGTCTGTCTGTCTGTCTGTCAGTCTATCTGTCTGTGTGTCTGTCTGTCTGTGTGTCTGTCTGTCTGTGTGTCTGTCTGTCTCTCTGTCTGTGTGTCTGTCTGTCTGTCTGTCTGTGTGTCTGTCTGTCTGTGTGTCTGTCTGTCTGTGTGTCTGTCTGTCTGTCTGTCTGTCTTTCTGTCTGTCTGTGTGTCTGTCTGTCTGTCTGTCTGTCTGTCTGTGTGTCTGTGTGCCTGTGTGTCTGTCTGTGTGCCTGTTTGTCTGTCTGTCTGTCTGTGTGTCTGTCTGTCTGTCTGTCTGTCTGTTTGTGTGTCTGTCTGTGTATCTGTCTGTGTGTCTGTCTGTCTGTGTGTGTGTCTGTCTGTGTGTCTGTCAGTCTGTGTGGCTGTCTTAGTGTCTGTCTGTCTGTCTGTCTGTCTGTCTGTCTGTCTGTCTGTGTGTGTGTCTGTCTGTCTCTGTCTCTGTCTCTGTCTGTCTCTCTCTCTCTCTCTCTCTCTCTCTCTCTCTCTCTTTCTCTCTCTCTTTCTCTCTCTCTCTCTGTGTCTCTGTCTCTCATTATCTGTTTGTCTCCGGATGTGTGTGTGTGTGCGTGTGTGCGTGCGTGCGTGCGTGCGTGTGTGTGTGCGGGCGTGTGTGTGTGTGTGTTGCGTCCGTGTGTGTTTGTTTTTGTGCTTGCGCGAGCGTGTATGTGTGTGTCTGAATTTCCGTGCGCTCCCCTAACTGGCAGCCGCCAGTTTGTTAGTATTCCCTTTTCTCAGTACTGTAGATGCGTGCCCGTGTTTGAGAAGGCTTAAATAAAATGAAATAGATAACTTTATAACAAATGAAAGTACCATTATCGTAAGTGTACAATGTAAACGGTCATTAAGACATCGCAAATAGTTTTCCTATACACCTAAAATGTCAATCAATTTTGAACAACTCATCTGAAACGCGATGAAAGCCGTGCATTTTAATTGAGTTTTATACAAACCTCTAAGACGGTAGCGTGATCAGCACCTTACTTTCACGTTGAAGTCGTCATCCCAGCACCAAGAGATTGTGCCATTTGCAAGTCCAGCATGGAGAAAAACAAACTGTCACGTTGTATTACGGACAAATTATATTTTCTAACTGCAGTTCATATAGAAAAGCACAGTCTAGTGTTCATCATTATGTGAAAAAAGTCATATAGGGAAATGTGCACGTTTTACGTTTTTTTAAGGGAACATTCTGATTAATTCTCGCCAAACGACTGAATTGAATAGAACCACATTTGAAAGTCAGTCCTTAGTATCACTAGCATTTGAAAATAGACGTACAAAACACTTTCATAATTGGCACATCTGTGTCAATTTCATTCCTAATTAAAAGCACAAGTCCTTAACTGTTGAAAACATTTTGAGAAAAAATTGATTTGTTGGCTGCTGTATAGGAAAAAGCGTGGCCTGTGGCATTCCCTTCTTGGAATTTTGAAAAAATTATTTTCCTTTAAAAAGACACATCAAGGTACACACACATTGAGGACATTAATATCCAACAAAGCATACATACATTTTTGTAACCACGAAACTAAATATTTTTAAACGATTTAATTTCTTATGGTGAACATCCATGTCTTTCGCGTGTTAGGTACCTGCCTAAATACTAATTTTTGTAAGTTTTGTCAAATTTTAGAAGCAGCAGATAACTTATAAATGCATAGAATCACACAGAGAGGAGATAACATTTCATAGTTTCAAATTTTAATAAACATGTTTCTGCCATTGCATGAAAGCAAGGTTAACAAGAAAGGCAAAGCCCATGCAACTCACATGCTTGACCTTGACCTGTATATGACCTTGACCTTCAGGTGACCTTCAAGGTCAAGGTCAAACAACTAAACCTACCAATGACATCATACACTAAGAAATGCTTTATACTTTTTTCCTACCAAAATACATGTGACCTTGACCCAAGGTCAAGGTCATCCAAGGTCATGCAACACAAAGCTGTTAATTCAAGACATAGGACGCACAATGGTGCTTATTGGCACTTTCTACCATGAGATATGGTCACTTTTAGTGGTTCACTACCCCATTTTGGTAGAATTTCATAAGGGTCAAAGTGACCTTAACCTTGACGATATGTGACCAAATGTGTCTTATGATAAAGGTATAACATGTGCCCCACATAATTGTTAAGTTTGAAACAGTTATCTTCCATAGTTCAGGGTCAAGGTCACTTCAAAATATGTATACAATCCAACTTTGAAGAGCTCCTGTGACCTGGACCTTGAAGCAAGGTCAATCAAACTGGTATCAAAAGATAGGGCTTACTTTGCCCTATATACCATGTATAGGTCAGGTATCCAATTTTATACACGTCAGAGAAAAGTGAGAAAATCTGAAAAATGGCTGTTTTTTAGACAACATGTATGGCCCCTACGACCTTGAACTTGAAGCAAGGACAAGTCACTATGTCTGTCTTTTGAGGCCTTGTCATCATACACCATCATGCTACATTTGGTGTTGATAGAATTAATAGTCTCTGAGAAAAATCCAACGTTAAAGTTTTCGGACGCCCGGACGCCCGGACGGACGAAACGGGTGAGTACATAGACTCACTTTTGCCTCGCATGTGAGTAAAACATGACACGATACAGCCCTGATGACCATTTGGTAGCCTCTGACAGCTCAATAGTCTCCGAGAAAAATCCAACGTTAAAGTTTTCGGACGCCCGGACGCCCGGACGGACGAAACGGGTGAGTACATAGATTCACTTTTGCTTCGCATGTGAGTAAAAAATGACACGATACAGCCCCGATGACCATTTGGTAGCCTCTGACAGCTCAAGGCCATCCCTGGCTGTGTTTTTAGAGTAACACTGAAAGGCCAGCAGTCGGTAGTTCCTGTCACTGAGGGGAGCAATAAAAAACCCTGTAGTATTATGTTGTATTTGAAAATATGTCCGAACAAGTGTGGAAACCACGGGCTCTTTTAGAACTCCACGAGAAATTTGCAAACAAACTTCTCACTTATTTCAAACGATCAAACCTGAATAGGAGTCACATTTCAGAGCAATGGTTTCTTGAGTCCTTGATCAAAAGAAACAGAACCCACAGGCTATAGCAAAACCATCTTTCCTTCTCCACTTTTTGTTGGTGTGCAATAATCCAACAAGCTGCATGTGATACCATTCATCAGACAAAGTATATGATTTCCATCAGTTTCTCCGATTTACAGTATGTACACTTATGGTAGAAAGTTTTGTTATCTTGACTTAATGCTACCAAATCTAATACAGGAAATTGAAGGACATTAGGCACCAACTCATTTTACTGACATTTTAAAGATAAATGTACGCAATAGAAATAAAAAGACATGCTAATTTAGAGTAGAAGTGTATGCTTGTTCCATCAGCCCTGTTATGTCTTTTTGACGTTAACTATTTTCATTTTAGGAACAAAATGCTAATAAAAGGTCAGCAATTTTATCTGTCAGCGCTGAAATATAATCAAGCTTATGACAATGAACAGACTTCTTTTTTTAATGCATGAATGAAATTCATCACTGTAAAGGCCACATTTCGTCTCCGATTCTTTGGGAAAATGTATCTCCAAAGTAGTCCATCAAACATTAAGTACAGCACAAAACATCACAAAATTTATGCTTGAGCACTTGCTTTGGTGGTTTAGGAAAGTACTGACGCAATTTTTGTGTTCCGTTGTTGATCATGAAGTGCACATCGCAAATAGCTGAGAGTGAGGTCTAAGAGGCAAAGTGTTTTTTGGATAAACTTTCAACATGAGTGGTGTATTAAAAAAACGTAGTGTAACTGACCTATTTCCGCCTGGGACAAAACCAAATGTCTCAAGAGAAACTAACTCTGACTGGTTGAAATAATTTGGAAATAATTAACTAAAACTTAAATTGTGTTGAATCGTTTTCATCGAAGTGGCCATTAATGCCCCTTGGGGATTAAAGCCCCGCTTTCCCCTCAGTCTCCGTATAGTCGATCATAGTATGCGTTAGAGAAACTGAAACAATCATACAAACAAAAGTAAAGTGGAGCGAACCGGCCAAAGGCAAGCACATTTTGGAAAACGTCGATCTAGTTACACAGATTCGAACTATCTGTGGAAACCCATTAGTTTACAATTCTGTGCCTTATCTCTGCTAATGTAGCAACAATGACAATATTTTCCACTGGTCAGTCCAGTCCGCTCAAGCAAGGGAAACAACTCTGTCTTTGTGTTTGCATGATCCTTATTTGCAGTCTGCTTCATTAGACACCTTATCTTTTGTTCCTGTTTCCAGAATGCCTCATCCCAAACGCAGAGAGAGCTCTGGTACAGAATGGAGGAACTCAACAAAAGTGATCCCACCATTTTCGACGTCATTACTCCAAATCTATTCAAGAAGATGCAAAATGAAAAATTCGTCCTCTTTGTAGCTTCACGCTATGCGTACGAAGTTGCAAACAAAGAGGTATTTCATAACAGACGGACGGATGGACGGATGGACGGACGGACGGACGGACGGATGGACGGACGGACGGACGGACAATTAGGTAGGCCGACAGACAAAGGGAGAAACACACAAATAGAGAAACAGAGAGAGAAAGAGAGAGAGAGAGAGAGAAAGAGAGAGAGAGAGAGAGAGAGAGATAGAGAGAAAGAGAGAGAGAGAGAGAGAGAGAGAGAGAGAGAGAGAGAGAGAGAGAGAGAGAGAGAGAGAGAGAGAGAATTGTGAGTAGGTTTCACTGCGACTCCGCTGACGTGTGTGCGAAACAGTTTTAAGTTAGTGTCCGCTGTCGAAAGTGTCGTTGTCTTGTGTCCTCCTTACGCCAGACATATGAGTGGACTGGGAACGGTCATTGACAACAGTCCATCGCTGCCCAGCACGCACAGAGCGCTGCACGGTGGCGACCAGGAGTGAAAGTCCCCAAATCCAATTCTTGTGTAACTGGACAAAGTATTGAAATAATGAAATAAACTGTGTTATCGTTCCATATCAATCACTTTTGACAACGATTTCATCCCTTCCTTTGATCTCATCGTCTAGTACTGCGTTGCAGGGTTTTGAGGTGGAATGTAGCAAGGAGAACTTGGCACCCGATGAAGCATCCCTCGCCCTCACCAACAATTCGGCGTACACGGACTACTTCTCTGAGGCGTGAGTCCACTAGCTTTCATGACTCGTATGGTCTAGCAGCGAAGCAGGATTTCTCGAACAAAGCACGCCAAGATGTGTAAACACACAACTTAAGTTTGCATACACTCACACACACACACACACACGCAATTATGCACGCACAAATGAACGTACACAATGAGATAATCAAATGAATAAGTCGTGATTTCATACCCTGCAAGACGAGATAAACACATTTCAATTGCTTTCACCGAATTAATATCTTCTGGTAAGTTGGAGCGGGATAACATGAAATATACTTGCTTGGCTAGAGAGAGAGAGAGAGAGAGAGAGAGAGAGAGAGAGAGAGAGAGAGTGTATGTGTGTGTGTGTGTGTGTGCGTGTGTGTGTGAGTGTGTGTGTGTGAGTGTGTGTGTGTGTGAGTGTGTGTGTGTGAGTGTGTGTGTGTGAGTGTGTGTGTGAGTGTGTGTGTGTGTGTGTGTGTGTGTGTGTGTGAGTGTGTGTGTGCGTGTGTGTGTATGTGAGTGTGTGTGTGAGTGTGTGTGAGTATGTGTGTGAGTGTGTGCGAGTGTTTGTTTGAGTGTATGCGAGTGTGTGTGTGAGTGTGTGTGAGTGTGTGTGTGTGTGTGTGTGTGTGTGTGTGTGTGTGTGTGTGTGTGTGTGTGTGTGTGCGAGTGTGTGTGCGTGAGTGTGTGCGTGAGTGTGTGTGTGAGTCTGTGTGTGTGTGTTGTTACAAACGGGGCTCTTTATCTCCCATTCAAGAGAGATCGGTCTAGGGGTTTTTCTTACCGTTCCATAACATTCTCTTTTCATTCCATGCAATGCAAGTGAACAAGACAGCACAGAGGAGAAAGTGTGGATTGAACTTTAAAGATGACTTTTAATAATACAGGTGAAATGATAATTCTTACTATGACTAATTTAAGGTATCAAAATGTAAGGTTTAGCCAGCCAGCCTTTGAGATACAACACTTATCTGATTGCGTCAGTCTCTGCTGACCGCCGTTGAACGTAGTGTCTTTCTGATAAGGGTGAAGAACGGTGGGCCACTACTTGTGCAATTTATAGCCTGGTCAGGGCTCGTTGAAGCATGGTACAAGTGGAAGGGAGGGTTCCATCAATCATCTCCCCTCCGAGATGAAACTGGGAGTAGGTCAGGCGTGGCGTGGGTAGGCCGGCCTGGACTCTGGTGGGCTGTTTCATCATCATGTCGATTTGCGTGGGTCGGGCGTCGAGGCTTGAAAGTTGTCAGGCGTGGGTCGGGGCGCGGTCAGGTCTAATCAGGCATGACTGCCTGATGCTCTCTCGGTTAGGCGACGGGGTTGCATCCCGTCCCATCTGGTTGACCTCTGGCGTTTCCCGTCACACGGTCAGGTGCGGCGAGAGGTGTTGGTGAGAAGAGAGAGAGAGAGGGTTGGGGGAAGAATTTATAGACGCGTTCAGTGTCCTGTGCTGACCAATCGCTCTCCAGACGCCATCTTGCCCTCGTCACGAGACTCCTGGTCATGGGACCTTGTTTACAAGCTGAATTCTTTTGTCTGCTCTGGTCACGAGATGTGGATCACGCGATCTGCATCACGAGGTCGGCGTCACGAGACTGGGTCTTTTGTTCCCCACACTGACCAGTCCTATTTTTGGCACAGGCTATACGCAATAGAAAGTCCACATTTCCTTTGTCCTTTTCAAAATCTTCCCACCCTGACACAATTTCATAACTGCTGGCTGGGTTATCTAAAGGCTAGGTTTGAGAACTGGCTGGCTCATAAGCTATTCATTTAACTAACTTACAACCAAAATATCTTCATTCATCACAGTGTGTGTGTGTGTGTGTGTGTGTGTGTGTGTGTGTGTGTGTGTGTGTGTGTGTGTGTGTGTGTGAGTGTGTGTGTGCATGTTACAAGTAGTAATAAGATGTCTAATCTCTTTTTTGGTTCGTTAATTGTCTAGGGTAACTTGTATTATCTACTTGCCACCTTCCATTCCTCATTCAGACAATGATGACATACGTCCACAAATGAGGGATGGGATACCGAAATCAAGCTTAAAAAATATCTTTAATCATGGATAAACAAATTGGTCATGAGTGGAATTTTCAACACAATATTCAATAAATCAAGGAGATACTGAAACGCATTACTAAGTAAAATAAACCTTTCCCCAAAATAAACAATACTTAAAAGAAAGTGGCCTGCCAAGCCAGAGTAAACCAGTACTTATCTGAGACTTGTGGTGTTCAGCCAATCAGCAGCGAGCGCGCTCACGCTCGCACGATGAATGAAGCACAACACTGGAGGGGGGGAATGGGGGCGAGGGGTATCCGCTTACGAATGCACTTCACAACACACGATAAAACATGAGATTGCCTCGCAGGGAGAGGAGGCAGTCGTTAATCTCGTTTCTCTAAGATGAGGCTGATGTCTTGACTTGAACTTGAGCTCGAGAAGGCGTAGAGGCTCAGGTGACGACACGTGGATAGACGGGAGGACAGGCAGCAGACGACAATATCCCCCCTGAGGTGACGGGCGGCAGGGTGGTCGAGGTAACATGGAAGGTTGACGAGGCGAGGGAGACAGCCAGAACTTTCTCGCAGGCGTCTTCGCGTGCATCGGAGAATCTCTGAAGTCATTTTCTCAATACAGGGAGGACGGGGCGCAGTTCACTTTAGGAAAGGGAACTTTTCAGAGAAGAGAACTTGAGATACCTTAAACGTTGTCTCTCTTGAGTCGGGAGCGAGGGCAATACTCCATCCAGCACCCTGTCTACGCATAGACACTTGAAGTAGGCTACTGGGCATTGTCCTTCAGTGGACGAAACTTCATTGGTTTTCACAGTTAGTTCAGCACGTGAACTCTCAGACAGGGCGCCGTAATCACATCGTCTGTCCCTGTGAAAACTCTGGAACGGGGCACCCTATAATTCCATAACACGGGTTTTTATACAACAGCAAAAGTCTACTTGCTGTGCTCGACCAATCACATCATTGGAAGGTGTCTTGATTCGCGATTTTACCCTAAACGACCAATCAACTGTTCACACAGCCAGTCATCTTTCCATTGATCAATAACTGAGCTGTCTCATTAGTCTGTCTTCTAAAAAGTCCAATGCGGATTGGTCAATGGCTGAATGCGAACCGAGATGAGTTCAATCTCATCCCAAACGTTCTACTAAGTTCGTTTCTCCATTA